>JABXWE010007298.1:0-12263 GCA_014611495.1 Limonius californicus
AATTTAATTTGAATTTGAAAAGTGAGAAAGAGGGCTTTATGTATCATTTATTTGTCCGTGTATAATAATATTCATCATATTCATATTCAACGTTTACAGCACATGGAAAACTTCTATTTGGTTAGTTTGAAAAAAAAACTAAAAAGGGTTACTTTCCTCCTCGTTTACAAAATACGTTGCATTGCACTGCATTGACCTAATTTTAGGGCGCATAACAATGTGGTGCATTGTAATGCAATATCTCTCCACAGTACACACTCGACTAAATATGCGCACTCAAGTGAACACGCATGTAATATATAAACGTGTTAGTTACAGTTTCAATTGTTATAACTGTCAGATACACGTTCTAATATCTGCGAGTAGTTATTGATTAAAGTGTTGTACAAATCTGTTCAAAAACTATATTCAGTAGACTAGTAGAGCACAGAAAACGTTTATGCGCCTAATTTATGTACCAGTTTTTGATTCATCAGCCATATTGTTCACATCTGCGCATTTATGTTGTTCTTCCCCAAAAAAAAATAGATTTTGTTTAGCAGCATCGTAATAAAATATATAACGTGCCTAATAGCATATGCAACCCCATACAATTTGGATTCTAGCACTGTTGTTTTCTCCTTTCAAAAATAATTTCCGTAGGCACATAGTATGATATGCAACTCATGCAGACCGCTATCTGCCATTTCAATTGGCTATATATTTCTTGTTGCTTATTTATATATTTAGAGTTTCGAGGGGTATCTATTTGATGTACTGGAATCGCTATTCCTAGGCTAAGAAAGTATATTGGTCTAGCAGAAGCATGTCAAGTCAGTTGTGATCAAATGTTGTAAGGGGAAAGGCGTGCACAAAATATTGGGTTATTGGGTGATCGCCAATAGAATGTGGATATCAGTAAAACTCAACATTTGTGCAGTGTAGTTGGAAGCTGAAATTATAGGTGTGTGCCACTGATTTATTTTCCGAGTTGTGAGTTCTTAATTTACTATCCGAGTTGATAGATTTTATTTTATTGTCAGAGCTGTGTGCTCGTAATTTATAATCAGTACTGTGTGCTCGTAGACTACTAATAGTGGTGCTCTTAATTTATTCCTTGAGTTTTCGGTTATTGGTTTAATATTGAGAATATCTATTCTTAATTTACAATACGATTTACGAGCTTCTGATTTATTCTTATAGCTGTATGATTCTAAATAATATTGAGCACTGTAGTATCTTAGTGCAGTATTGGAGCTGTTCGCTGTTAATGTACCCCCTGAGTTGTGATCTACTAATGTACTACGAGATCCGTGAATCTTAATTTACTATTCAGGTTCCATAGTTTAAATTTATTGTTAGAACTGTGTGTTCCTAATTTATAACCGTCGGTGTGTGCTGTTAGTCTGTTGATAGAGCTGTTTGGTTTTATTTAGTCTCTAATTCGTGGGTTAGTATTAGGACCGTGACTCTCAATTTACTATCCGAGTTTCGCTTGTATTAAATAATTGTTACAGCTGTATGCTCCTAATTTAAACTTAACACTGTGTGCTCTTAAGTTTGTTAGTAACTGTGTGCTCTTCATGTACTTTGTGAATTACGAATTAAAAAATTGGGATTAGAATTGTGTTAGAGTTGTGCGCTTCTAACTTATCATTACAGCTGTGTGTTCCTAATTTATAATCATAACAATGTGCGTTTAGTTTATCGTCAGACATGTACGCTCTTAATTCATGTGTTTATAATTGAGTATATGGAATGTATTTTCATAACATGCTCTCCGAGTTTTGAATTTTTAATATATTATTATTCTTAATTTACTATCTGACTGTTGTGTTTTTAGAATATTATTTGAACTGTATGCTCCTAATTTACAATTAACATTAGATGCTCTTAGTTTATTACTAGGGCTGTGTAAACTTAATGGACTTTCTGACTTCTGAGTTACTAATTTATTATTAAGACAGTGTATTCTTAATTTACTAGCCTAGTGGCGTATTTTTAATTTATTATGGGAGCTGTGTTCTCGTAAAATATAATCAACACTGTCTTCTCCTAGTTTATTATTAGAGCTGTGTGCTCCTCGTCTATTTTTAAAGCTATATGTTTTTAATTTAGTCTCTAATTCGCGAGTTAGTATTACGGCCGTGACTCTAAATTTACTATCCGCGTTTCGCATTTTTAATTTATTGTTAGAGCTGTGTGCTCGTAATGTATAATCAACACTGTATGCTCTTAGTTTATTAGTAAAGCTGTTTGCTCTGCATGTAGTCTGGGAGTTACAAATTATAAATATAGTGTTAGAATTGTGATTTGTAATTGACTAATTGAGTTGTGTGTTTCTAACTTGTTATAGCTGTGTGTTCCTAATTTATTATCATTAAATTGTGCTTCAAGTTTATTGTTAAAGCTGTACGCTCTTCATTCGTACGTTTATAATTGAGTACTACGAATGTAATATTTTAAGATACTATCCGAGTTTTGAGTTTTTAATATATTGTTAGAACGGTGTGCTCTTAATTTATAAGCAGCACTGTGTGATCTTAGTTTATTATTAGAGCTATGTAATCTTAATACTCTCCGCCTTGTAAGTTATTAATTTAGCATTAGAACTGTGCATTCTTAATTGACTATCCGCGTGGTGTTCTTTGATTATATTATTTGAAGTGTGTGCTCTTACTGTATAATAAGCACTGGGTGCTCTTAGTTTATTATTAACGCTATGTAAACTTAATTTGCGATCTTACTTCTGAGTTACTAATTTATTATTAAGGCCGTGTATCTTTAATTTACTATTATATGGGGTGTTCCTAATTTATTATTGCCGTGGTATGCTCCTAAATTATAATCAGTACTGTGTGCTAGTTAATTATTAGAGCCGTGTGCTCTTAATTTATAAGTTGCGCTGTGTGGTATTGCTTTAATATTAATACGGCGAATAAGTGTGAAGAGCTCTAATCGGGCAGAAGCTGATTGACCTGTAACATGGAACGCTGCAGTTTCATAACACATGTGAGTACACTTTGTATGAAATATTGTTTGGTTACTCGTCTCACAGTTAATTACATATACTTGAGTACTATTGCGCAAGTCTGAAGGTCCTTTACGCTTTTTTCTGCAATTATTTATTTTTTGCGTGTACGCTAGAATTTCTGTCAGTTTGCCTCTAAAGACATAAAAAATAATTCTAAAGTAGATGCAACAGCTAATATCCGCCATTTGCACCAGTGTAAATATGTCTAGCTGCAAATTAACTTATTCAAAACAATTTCCATTAGTTATAAGCGTCTCATCTACGTGAATATCTTTTAATATTTAACGTTTTTTACTTGGCACCTGTGTCAAAATTAATTTTAATGTCTCAACATAGTACGATGTAGCAAGGTGCATTCAAAATTTAAAACTGTCGGAAAAATTTCCGCGAGTGTATATAAATATTCATGCGGAAATTATCTTTAACAACTACCACCCTGCGACCTCTACTGCAGCTCTTTATTTATTCATTCATCATCATTTTCACCTTCCCGCTTCAACCATTTTCATTTTTCTTTCAGAAAGCGCATAAAAGACGAAATGTAGGTCAAGCAGTCCTTGCAGTTTTAACAAAGGGGCACTACATTTGCAACGATCTCTTGAACAACCCTAACGCTTTCAACAGTAACCTCCTGTTGGCACACATAAACGCCACCCTTTACAACAATGCGGCAAAAAGTACATTTCTCGGTCCGGGAAATGTTCGCGCATGCACTTCCTCGTATTTCCCGCAGCGTTTCCTCTCGCACTGATTAAACCACATCCGGCAAAGTATATTCAAGAATCTGTCTCGAAGCAGAGGAAATGTAAAGATTTTGTACAATATCACAGTAAAATGACTGACATGCTTCGCCTAGGCTTTAAAGACACTTCAAAAATGAAATGATTTCCTTTAACTTATATTACTTCTCTTTTGCAACTTACATGGCCGGATTCTAAATGTCTCAGTCCTCACTTTGAAAATTTTTAAGAATCATACATGAATCAGCAACCAAACATTGGATTTAATATAAGATACCACAGAATACACACACACATTTTCTTACTCAATTTGCAATAGTGTTACGATCCTAATTTGTTAATTTATATTTAAATAGTTATTTTCTAAATTGCATAAGATAATACAATCTAGTTGAAAGGAATTATTACGGCCAAACATAATTAATAAAACTAGACATGACTCAGCTTATACATTTTTTCAATCTGCAGTAAATTAGCCCATCGATTACAATCATATACTGTTTTTTAACAATTCTGAAATAGCTTCTGCTCTCGTTATAATAGATCAAAATCAGAAGTGCTTCTTCTTAAGAAGCCTATAGAGGATAAAGTAACTCCACATAAGAATCTATATCAAAGTGTCGTTTTAGACCAATTCGTATTCAAACCGCCGTGAAGGGTTCTCATCCGTTCAGTTTACTCATTTTTCTTTATTCAGTTAATATTTAGGTGTTTAACAAAACAGTATAGCTGTCATGTGTTTTCAAATGCATGTAATTTGTTTGTTAATACATAATAGCAATCAACGATGTTTAACAAGTTCAAATAAGATACGGTTATGGATTGATTTCACATATTCGTAAGGTGAAAATACAATCTCACATGAAAAATTTACTGAAAATCGGGACCATCTGTTATGTTCATTTGATTGTGCCGCTCCGTCCGAATTAGTCATGTTCTAATTAACGCTTCATAGGAATTAAAAACGTTATTTTATTTGCCGTTTGTATGTTAACAGTTTTGGTTATTTTGTTGTTTTTAAGGATTGATTTATGACGAGACCAATTTCGAAGTTTCCCTTTGTAGGCTAGATTTGCCGTTCAAAAACATTTCAGGAATTCCTTTGTTAGCATTGCTAGCCTTCAAATGTCGCTTCCCTAATACTTCTCGGAAGTCATACGTGTCAATTTCGTTCTAGAATTGTTTCGTAGTATGGTGCAACCCTTTGGGGGAAATGCAGGTTTGCGTCGCGAGAGTTCTTTAGTCAATTTTACATCTTCGATGGCTCCGGTCACTCATTCTATCTACGGGGGGCCATAAATAAGTCGAGTGGTGCAGGAGCGGCTTGGGTTTTGCGATGGGTGTCCATCATGTGTGATTTTCGTTTCGCTGTTTTACCGTGGGGTGAAAACAGAACCATCGAGAAATGTCAGATTTATAGAAACACACTGGATTTATCCCTGGAAAAGGTAATTCATTGCGAATTAGCCGACCGCCTTTGGCGGATTAGTATCGAGCTCATTCGTTGCTCCTATATCTGTGCCGTTGCTGCGACGAACTACGAGGGTTGTGCAGCAAGTGTTTCGTCACGAAATCTTCCCGAAGTCGTCTACATTTTTCTCGGACATCAAAATACCCCAGACTTGACCTGCTTCTGGAAAAATACTTCCAACATTGTGCCTGGCTCCGCCTCACTGTTCGAAATTCAAGGTAAAGAACTAAGTTTTTCTATGCTGTGAAGAAGGAACCCTTTTTCGCGTCAGCTTGCAAAATTTCAAGGGATTGAACCTTTTTTATGTAACAAGAAGCGGCCTTCAGTCGCCGACTGTCTTTTTTTGCATACTACAAAGCGTAGAGTAATTTGTGTTTATATATACTGTGTCATTCCTGTAAACTCCGGCGTCGCTGGCCACGTATGTGTTTGGAAAATGTAAATGACGTCCGCCAGCGGCGGCGAGTTTTTTTTTGTCTTGAACGTTCAAATTAAAAGCTTGTAATATGGAACTATAAAATCACCATTTTCTGTCATTCTTTCGTACTTTTGTCATTTCCAATAATTAAATTATATGCGTGTTAAAATTTACTGCCTCTTTTACTAACGTGCATTCTGTATTTGTGTGTGTACGAATTTTGCAAGCTTTATAAACAGAAGGGAGGCACAATAAATGTGAGTCCGATCCCTGTAAGCTGCTGGCTTCTCGGCTTTCCACGAGGACCTACAATCAGCTGTACTTGGAAGGTGGCGCCCACTTATTTTGACCCACTCTGTACACAACTAGGAAGATTTCCTCCCGTAAGTGATTTCCGTGAACTCCCCTACTACTCTGAGCTAAGCTGCAGGCCTTTTTCCATCAATACGGTTACGGGTCGACAGAAAAGCCCGTTTGGCCCGTAACATATCTCTTGCAAGTGCCATAGACAGCCAGATTTACAAACCAATATCTCAGTTCTTGCAATAGCTATAATACTATTCCATGTCCCTTCTCTTGTCTCAACTTTCCGTTAACTAATGCTATTCGCTGCTAGCATCATTAATAAAGTAACCTCCAGGGAAAATACGCTACTGATCGACATCTTACCCGAAACCAATAAATATTTAAGTGATTTGTTCACACTTCCACAGACGCATTTAACTTACATCTGACATTAGTTCATTTATTTCATATTAAATTGATAATGAGGAATTGCCAAGCATGAATCAGTCAGGGAACAATATTGGAAATTACATTGAAAAGAGCTTTCGGGGGTCCGTTTAAGTATAACAACAATGATCTCATTGTCATATTAGTTTCATCAAGTTGCGAAAATGATTTGTTAAATTACGATTGTCGAATGTTGTTAAGTATAAAACGGTAGCAAATATCAGCAAAAGCTGAATGGCCTCAAAATTGTTAGGCTCATAATGGCAATTATAACATTCACAATTTCTGAAGAAGATTGCGTTAACCCGTTAGCGCCCAGCGTCCTATTTATAGGACAGTGCATTTACGAATTTTTTGGGGCCACTTGGGGGTGGTGGATGGACTCGGGGTAGTGGGGTCTAAAAATAGATACAAGAGTGTCTACTGGGCCTACATTAGTTTTCAACTATCGGTTGTTATGTGTCGGCTATTGATGCGGCTATATTGCACATTTTTTTCATCTGTGCAACACAACTTTGTTTTAGTGATTTCGTGAAAACCACACCACGTAAGTAAATATTTTTTGTTGTTTTGGCATGCTGTAAGATCAACTTTATAATGACAAATGTAGGTTGAGTGTAATTGCCATTTAATTTTTGTGTGCGAACCTGTGAATCTTGGTGTCCTATAAATATGACGCTGGGCGTTACAGTGAATATTTTCAATATTTTACCCATCGTTTGGTTGACGAATTTTGGTTTCAGATTTCATCTAAAAGTAATAATAATGAGCAAAAATGTATTCAAATCATTGGAAGAAGCCATGGAATATTGCTTTTCGGAAGAAATTGAGGCGGACATATTAACCCTACCGCCTGAGGTGGATGCATTGACGGATGAGGAGGACGTTGATGATGGAGAACTTGATGCGCCTACTGTTAACGACATTCCAGGAGGAACCGAAGTCAACTACATCAAAGATGAAGGCGCCACAGGATGTGTATTACGACGACGAAGACGACCATTAGCGTCGTTAGCTGCTAGAAGCAGCGTTTCAACATCTACCTACTATAAGAGGACCTTCTACTTCTGCTACAAGAGGCACGAATGATCTGTTACCACCGAAGCGAAGAAGAATGACCAAGACGACTATTCCGCCAGACTGGAAAAACGTTTTTCTGGAATACCATCGTAAAGAAAAAAAAGGACATGATGCCGTTCCTCAGCCAAGGGTGATCTATAATTATAACCGATACATGGACTTTTAGAAAAGTATAGTATTTCGGTGAGGGGAAAAAAGTGGTATTGGTGTCTAGTTACCCGCATTATTGATAAGGCTGTCGTAAATGCATTTCTTTTATATCGAAACATTCATGGCAAAACTCAATTTCCATAAAGGATTTCAGAAGATCTCTTGCAATGCAATATTTAAAAATTGAACACGGTAAACGAATCCTCAAAGGTAGACCGCTTAGTTTCCATTCAACTTCCAGGCCGACGGTTACTGATAATGTTAGGTACGATGAAAGGACACATTTCTTGGAAAAACGTGAAAAGCAACGCCGCTGCCAGTATCCAAATTGTTCAGGCAAACCGTAGACATTTTGCAGCAAGTACAACGTTACATTGTGTTTTCCAAAATATCATCGAAAATCAAACAAAAATCGCTTTGTTCTAATTTTAATTTTCCCGCAAATGTTTATTTTTGTTTGTCAATCTTTGTAATTCTTAATATGATAATAATAATTACTTTTGTTTTGTTAGTGCTTGATAAATATACCGTTTCTTAAATTTTTGAATTTTATTTGTATTTACCACAATAATGTGCTCATATCCTCCCAGCGTCCTATTTATAGGACAGCATTTTTTGAAAAAACTACTGCGCCATTTTAATTTTGGGCAATGTCATTAGCTTCAGGAAGTCCCAAATAACAACATATTCAGTTTTTACAAAAATTCACAACAAAAAAATAACTTGGGCGTTAACGGGTTAAAGTCATTCTTATGTGATTTGCGTAATTCGAAAGGTGTTTCTACCCACTAAAGAGTAGACATTTTCAGGTTATTCCTGTTTTTGCCATCCTATTCAAGGATATAGTGTTGATACCACCAAGATAAGAAAGTGGTGTCTTGTTGTAGTTGGAGCATGGCGTTTTCAACGGTGGGGTACTTTAGGCACGTTGTACAGCAGGAAATATGCTGGCCCGAGATACGTTGGGTGAGATGAGAATCATCAATTTCTCTTTGGTATCTCCATCATTTTTTAAAACAGATATATTTTATTTCATGCCATACAAATCTGTTAAAAGCGCTTCGATAAACCCATACCTTAAGAGATACTTCCCTCCTCCTAAGCAGAAATAACTTGTGTAAGTGCAACTGAAATGAAAGAAAATAAAAAAGCTTCATTGTCTAGCCTCCTGGGAATATCATAGGCAAAATCTCTAGAAATGCTATTTTTCGCACTTTAGTAAAGAATCAAATCATTCCTTAAAATGCACTTTCCTCCCCTTAAAGAGGAAAAACGTATAAACATGTGATATAAATAAAATAACATCAAATAATCATCACCTGATCTTCATAATTTAAAGTGTAGTTTTCGTTCCAGACAAAGTACAAATTTGTAAGCATATTGTTTTTGGCATAATATGCTAAAAAGTAGCTATGTATATTAAGACCACCATCCTGAGTATATCCGTAACAAAGAACTCATTCTCTACAGAGTAAAATTACTTTAAAACGGACGGTAGTTATATGTGTAAATTTTCGTACTGTGCACAAGAAATCACAGCTTAAACCTTCTTCATGATCTCATCTTTGTACCATCTCAAAGAAATACTAGCAGATTTTTAGAAATACTAGTCTTTATTGGTACATATCTTGCGTCTCCACGCAGCTTTGTATTATAATTTTTAAAGACCATATAGCACGTAGTGTGGAGCCAACGGGTTCCATTACTTTCAATTAAAAATTTCAATTCACTTATTAAAAAAAACAATACAATTTGAAAACTATCGTATACGAAAGTGAATAATCGACATCTTAAAGCAGAGAGAAAGGTCTGGTTCGAGCTTTAAACGGAAATCAGCGCTCGGTGAATGTTAAATGACCTTTTTTTTGTTCATTAAACTGTGGGACGTGTTGTTAAGGGCAGACTGAATTGGAAAAGGGCTGTTTCCTGAGAAAATGTGTACGAACGGTGTTTGTTTAGTTTAGAGGGACAGAAGCAATAATATGGAGTTAGTAGTACGTTCCTCTTGGGAACGAAGTAGGCTCATATTCAGGATTGCAAGAGCAATTTGTGATCCAAAGCACGGAAGTAATTCTCTACGTGGAAAGCCATTAGTATTGTGGAAAGACTTAACGTGAGAAAGCTTCCTGGTTTGGTGTAAATGCTTGAATCACACTCGCATTTACGGTTCTCCCATGCTTTTTCGCTAGAACGCTTTCGGTTTTGCGGATAATTTTTTTCAGGATTCTAAATAATCAATCAATTGCTGAGAACTGTTTTTACCCTGGAAAATATTTCTTCTTGCGTCAACGACTGTAGAAATAAGAATATGTTGAATGTGAAAGGGTTGTGGCAGACTACAAAGTGTGCAATTTAAATATCACTTTCTTCATTTAAATAACAGTCGTAACATGTATTTTTGTTTTTAAACATAACAAAGACATCGTCATTTTTTCGACAACGCATGATATATATGCGTTGTGGGTTGCTGAACAAAATTTGCATATATGTAAAGTTCGTCTTCTCGCTGTTTTACTTGAATTTAGAATGTTTGCTAGATGTATTGCAGTATTTAATTTATAAATCTAAGTCCAATTGGTCCACTTTTTCCAAAATATGGTCGAGAGAGAGAGAGAGAGAGAGCGAGTAGTCGTTTCGAAAACCGGCATCCGTGTGCTCTCGCGCGAGCACAGGCGCTCTTTGTCGTACATATAGACTACTAGTTGCTGACGTGTTTGTTCTCGGTGAGATTTGTCTGGGACACTAGTTGTTCTTAAAAATATATCGTCTACCTTTTGTAGTAATTAAAACTCGACAACTAAACAGAATATTGTGTACGCCAAATCAACAATATAATGGGTATACCGTGTGGTTCCCTTTTTCGTTCAATACTTAGAATATTAACCCCGTTACCTTCTTCAATAATCCATTGAAGACGTATCGTCCCAAGAAGAACTTTGTTGTGCAGATTATTGTTTTCGGCTTGTAAAACAACTTTGTAAAACAAAACTTTTTTGTTTTTCCCATTATTCCGGTTGCCTCATCAGATTTAGTAAGCTCAGCTACGCCATTATCCAAATATTTGAATAGTTAGACGCTTTTGTTCAGTAACATCAGGCCAGGTCTCCCACTTTTTCTAGTCCGTTATTCCTGAGGGTGCCGACCGAGTGTTAGCCTACCTACCTACCGACGGTGTCTTAAGGTAAAAACTATCTGTAATAGTAAAGATTGTAAGTAGCGATTGCTTGTGTATTAAGTGCTTTAGTTTATGAGAGGTAAAATCCCAAAAAATTAAGCAACCATTTGTTGCCATTTGTCTAATGGATCATCATCATCATTATCATGATCCTCCTTTGTACCGCTTGCGCAGTGTCAAGGCGGTGTGAGGTAAAGCTAAGCTAGTTTATGCTATGCACAACAGTGTCCGACTCTGCGGGTTACCGTGTTGGTGCGAAACCGTGCTTGGCTTGCCGGTTGTGTGTGAATGTTTCTGTTTATGGTCTTGTTACTCCTCTAATGCGACCGTAATACGAGGAGTGCCATTAATTTGATACCCAATGGCAAATGGAGACCGGGACCCAGTACCGATCACCCAGGGAATTAGAAAAATATCTGACTCTGGAGTGATTCGAACCGGGAAGGGTTTGGAGTATTACATCCAAAGCTTGACTTTTCTACCACTGAGCCAACCCCGCCCCTTGTCTAATAGATATAGTAATTAATTTATATTTGTATTGTGAACTCAGCTGAGACTGCCTAGTTGCTTTCCTTTTTTGTTAAATCTTACCATCAATGTTGCAGCCGGTTGCGGTTTGAGACAACAGGTTCAGACGTCTCGAGGCTTGTTGGGTTATATATTTAATTTATAACAGGACCGACTCGTTTTTTAATTTCAGCTTTGCAGGCTAGTAAATGTGTCAACGTTTTGTTATTTTATTTGATTCATAACCATTGTTTAACATTCTGCTACTTGTTTTATATATTTCTTCTTTATGTGTATTTTGTCATAGGTATTGTGGCAAGGAGGAATCGTAACAAGGTAGGTTCGACTCCTGTTAGCTGTAGGTCCTTTAGTCTTTTATGGCCATCTACGTATAGGTACTACTTGAAAAGGTGGCGCCCGCTTATTTTCACAGACCTGGATCATCGTGTTAAGAAAGGTTTTTCCGGTAATCGTATTCCACGAACCGTCTCTCTTCCCCGTGTTAGCCGGAAAGCTTCTTCTATCGGTTTTGTTGCGGCTTGACGGAAATATTTGTTTGATCCGTAATGTGCACTGCAATATAATACTGAGGTATCGAACCCAAGCTGTAATTGGCCAGAAAGCGAGTATTATGCCAACTGATCTGGTGCCACAAACTTGAAACAACTAAGATCAACATAATATTTGAAGTTGCAGAATACGAACAATGTTTCACAAATAAATAGCGAGTAAACTCCGACGGAATCTTGTTTACAAATAAAAGCGAACAAAATATATTATTCGTGATGAATAAAAAATAGTTTTGAAGTAGTTAAAATTAAACAAAATCTTTAAAGCGGCAATTAATACTATATAATTAAAAAAATTGAATTATTTATTTGAAAACTATATTGATGGGAACTGATCCTACAGCTAAATAATTCAATTATAGCGTATTTTGAGGAACTATACCTTGTCTTATGGGTGTTGATATTATT
>JABXWE010007299.1:0-29484 GCA_014611495.1 Limonius californicus
TGTGGTAGCTACAAAGTGATTTTTTAAAAAAGTCAATTGCGCAAGCTTAGAAAAAAAGCTATTCCGTCTGCAGTCAGCTGTAATGAGCTTTGAATGACTAATTTACCTGTATGTCAAACTGTGTGACAGTTCAGGTAGTTAAAAATTTTGGCCCAACAAAATGTGAAAATGAACAAGTATTTAGTTGCAACTGATTTGTAATTTATTAAGGTAAGTAAATTACAGGTTTTTCGTCAAGATTTCTTTCACAGCAAGTGTTCGAAATGTCCACCCCCTTGTCAGATTCTAAAGCTTAATATAGACGGGACAATCACTAGCCTATTGCAATTGACTTTTTAAAAAATCACTTTGTATGTTATTCCGCTCTTTCCCATGTATTTGATCATTTGTGGGCCCACTTCATCTTCTCCACTTCCTTTACCTAATTTGATGTTTTCTACTGCTTTTCTATTTCTTTTATATCACTATTATTGTTCTGCATTTCCTTCTCTTGTTGTATAGGTATATTTACTTCCAGTGGCTGTATTTTATCATGTTCGCCCAAGTCGAATTTTTGGCTGTAGTCTCTTCTCCATACTTCCATTTTTTCCGGGATGTTCGTTTTGATTATGTTGTTTTCATCTCTTACGCCTGAGTCTGTCTTCTTTCTTTTTCCTCTTAGTCCTTTAATTGTATTCCAGAATTTTCGATTGTTGTTTCTGTATTCCACATTTAGTTCATTTCCAAACTCCTCCCATGTTTTTTGTTTGGCTTTTTCCGCTACTTCTTTTGCTTCCTTTCTCTTTTTATCGTAGGGTTCCTTGTCTTTTAGATCCTTCGTGTATATGTATTTTTCCCATGCTTGTTTTTTGTCTTGCACTGTATCTTTGACTTCCTTTGTCCACCATCTAGTTCTTTTCCTTCCCGTACTTATCTTCTTGTATCCACATACTTCTCTTGCTGAGCTAATTACTATTTCATTTAGTGCTTGCCATCTGTCTTCCAGGGTCCAATTTCTATTTTCGATTTCCAGCTTGTGTATTTTTGTTTCTATTATCTTCCTATATTTGTTATTGTTTTCGTCTTTTGTTAGCTTATTTATATTTATTCGAGTATATTGTTTTATCTTCTCTGTGGCTGGTTTGATGTTTCGTAGTTCTTCTGTTACTAGTCTGTGCTGTGCGCCAATTTCTGCTTCTGGTTTCACTTTTATTTCTTTTATGTCTTCTTACATTTCTGTTGTGTATACTATGTAGTATGATACTACTTGCTTGTCTCTCTTGCGCGACGTAAGAGTTTCCAATTTTTAACTCGTTCGTTATACAGAATTGTAGCATTTTATTTCCATTTCTATTTATTTCCATTTCTATTTATTTCCCTTTCTCCATATGGTCCTCTGCAGCCAAGTTCCTTATGTATGTCTGTGCCTATTCTGGCATTCCAATCTCCTATTATGATTATTTTGTTGGGTTCTTCCCTCACTTTATCTAATGTGCTCTGTAGTTTTGCGTAAAATTCTGTCATTGTGTTTTCATCAGTTCCTTCTACTAGGCTGTATATTTGGACTATGCTTATTACTTCTCCCACGTCTACTGTTATGACTGTGATCCTCGATGAAATTAGGTCATATTTAGTTATTCTTTTGTTACTGTTATGCCCACTCCTTCCTTTGGTCTCCCTCCTAGATCTATTCCTGAGTAATATAAACCATATTCGTTGTTTATTATTTTGTGTCCTATTCCTATTTTCTTTACTTCGCATAGTTCTAGTATTTGTATGTCGTAGTCTTCATTTCCTCTACTATTTCTTGTTCGACGTTGGTTATTGAGGTTATATTCCATGTTGCTATTCTTAGGTCTTTCCTCCTTCGTTTTTATGTTCCGTCTCTCTTAGCTTCCGTATTGCTGTTTTATTTTTATCTATTTCTTCTATTGTCTCCATCTCTTTTCTTGTCAGTGTGTTTATTTTCCATACTTCTAGGCCTTCTTCGTTGTTTCTTTCCTCCTTGCTAGTCTTACTCTCTTTAAATTCTTCTGCGTTTATTGCTTTTCGTCTTCTTTAGTTCAGTCCGGTTTTCAGTTTCTGTTAGTTTTTTGAAATTTGTTGGTGTTGAGCTGTCTTTGTGATGTTCCTGAGTGTTTATTTAACTATTCCTCTTTTGAGCCTGGTCTTTCAATGTGGAAGGGTATTAGTACTGTTTGTGTCCATTTTTGTTTGGTACTGCTCCCCGGGAGGGTCTTGCTTCTTCCTCATCTGTGGATCTGTCTCTTTTCTTTTGTTTCTCTGCTTCGTTGTTTGTTATTATTTCCTCTGCTTTCTTATCATTTCCTGTTATGTCTTCTATCTTCCACTCTTCTCCATTTACTAGTAGTTTATCTTTCCTGATTACTGCTCTTAGTCGCCTTTTCCTGGCCACCATCATATATGGGAGTAGGTATTGCTATCGAGGTCTTCATTTACTCCTATTTTTGTACCTGACAGTTTCTTTTGTGTGTTACGCATAATCTCCCACTTCTATTAATATTGAAAATTGTATATTTCTAGAAGTGGCTATCGGGGCTCGCCACCTCTGCAACTGCCACGTTATGTAAATTGAAACAACTAATGAAATGGAGTAAAAAATGGCGGAATCGGGCGAGTTTCATATTAACGTAATGAAAAGTAATAATTACTGTTGTATTTCACGGTATGATAGTTATTATAGCAACTGGAATTGTCATACACTATTTTCCAAAAAATAAAAAAATATCGTTAACTTGTAAAATAGATATAAGAATTAATAAAGTAACCATAACAAACATGCTGGTAAGCAGTAAACATTTTTTAAAGTATGATTATTTCTTGTTTGAGAATTATATTTGTAGCCATGTATTTTAGCCGAGCACGTTGGAATTAGGGAATAATTAAAAAAACTAGTTAAAGAAGATAAGACAACTGGACAGAATAACAAAACGACGAACACGGCAAAGAAAAGGAATACGGAAAAAGGTGCGAATAAACACGGCGAAACAAATAAGAATATGGTAAATACAAAAAACAGTAAGAAAAATAAAAAAGGAAATATAATAAAAATGGGAACCTGGAACATTAGAGGAATAAATGGCAAAGAAGATGAGTTAATCGAAGAGATGAAAATACAAAAACTAGATTACCTCGGAATAACGGAAACAAAAAAGAAAAGTAAAGGAATACAGGAGCTAAGAGAAGGATACATATTATTATGGTCAGGAGTAGAAAATAGGGAGCGGACAGCAGGAGGAGTAGGACTGGTAGTAAGCCCAGATAAAATACAAAACATAAAGAAAGAAAAATTCATAAATGAAAGATTGTTAACCATAGAAATAAACTGGGATGACCGACAAAACAGTACTATAATAATAGCGTATGGACCAAACGTCAATGCGAAAAAAAGAAGAAAAAGACGAGTTCTACCAAATGCTACAACTTGAGATAGATAACGGAACAGGGAATACTATAATTATGGGAGACATGAACGGAAGAGTTGGAAAGGACAATAAAAATATTCAAAGATATATGGGACCATATGGCGAAACAACAATAAATAATAATGGAGCACGCCTGATAGATCTATGCGTGACCAATGACCTAATATTGACAAACACAGTATTTAAACACAAGGATATACATAAATACACCAAAGAGGTACAATCAAGAAACGAAAAATCCATTATTGATTACTTTATAGTAAGTAGAGATTATAGGAAAGTAGTTAAAGATGTAAAAGTTCAAAGACATGCAGAAATCGGAAGTGATCATTTCCTAGTAAGGATGGAAATGATAAAGAAAAAAGAAGAACCAAAACAAAACAAACGAAAATTAATAATAAAAGAAAAAATCAAAAGTTATAGATTAAAAGAAGAAGAAACCCAAAAGACATACCAAAGCAAACTACAAAATAGACTAAAAATAGAAGAAGCTAGAAAGAAAATAGGAATAGAAAATAAATGGAAATATTTCAAGGAAAACATGATCCTAGCTGCCAGAGAAAGTTGCGGAATAGTCAAATCAACCAATATACACTCCAAAAGAAGTAAATGGTGGACCCCTGAATTACAAAGGAAAATAAAGGATAAGAAACAAAAATGGAAAAAATATCTCAGCTAAAAAAAAGAAGAAGACTACGAATCATACAAAATAAGCAATAGGGAAGTCAAACACGCAGTGAAAGAAGCAAAGAAACAATCATGGGCAGAGTTTGGTGAAAAAATGAAAGAGCATTATACAGAAAACCAGAAGCTATTCTATGGCATACTGAAACAAATTAGAAGAAAGAAAACCCCGAGACTGGCCAACTTAAAAGACGAAAAAGGAAATATATTAACAGAGGAGAAGGACATAATAGATAGATGGAAACAATACTTCGAGGAATTAACTGAAATAAACATGGAGGCCCAAGAAAGAGAAACAATACAAGTTAGAACCACGGAAAGAAGTGCTATCCAACTGATATCAGACGAAGAAGTTACGCAAGCTCTAAGCAAACTAAAAGCAGGCAAAGCAGCAGGGCAAGACGATATTACAGCGGAAATGTTAAAATTCATGGGGACAGAAACAAGAACAATATTCATAGACCTACTAAACAGTATTATCAGAATGAAAGTAGTACCTCATGATTGGAATATCGGCATAATATTACCGTTATTTAAAAAAGGAGATGTAAGAGAATGTACGAATTATAGAGGGATCACTATATCAAGTATACCAAGTAAAGTATTCACAAGAATAATTGAAAACAGAATAAGAGAAAAATTAGAAGACACGATAGGAGAAGCACAACACGGGTTCAGAAGAGGAAGAAGCACACAAGATTTCGTATTTATATTAAGACAAGTAGGTGAAAAGCTGGTAAGGAAAGGCAAGGACATTCATATGGTCTTTATAGACCTGAAAAAGGCCTTTGACAAGATAAGAGGAAGTGATGTGTGGGAATGCCTAAGAGAAAGGGGAATAGAGGAAGAAACGATAGAAGTAATTAAGGCACTATACAGTAACAATATAAATAAAATAAGAACACATAATGCGGAATCGGAAATTTTTAAGACAAAGATAGGACTGAAACAAGGTTGTGTGCTTAGCCCGTTAGGTACTATTCTCAATAGTAATAGACAAGGTTATCAGGAAATGTAAAGAAAAATGTACAAATATGAAAATAGGATTATGGAAAATAAAAACAATTCAACTGCAAGAATTGTTATTCGCGGATGATATGGTGATCGTAGCCGAATCAGAAGAAAAACTACAACGCAACCTAAATGAATACCAAATAGAATTAAAACGATTAAACATGGAAATAAATATAAACAAGACAAAGACGATGATAATGGCAAATAAAGAAAAGAAACACAAGATAGAATTAAATGGACAAACACTGGAACAAGTTACTGATTACAACTATAATAGAAAGTAACGGAAAAATAGAAAAAGAATTAGAAGAAAGAATAGGAAAAGTAGGGACGTTATATAACTATCTTAGAAATCCATTCTTTGGAAAAAAAGAAATACCAAAGGAAATCAAAACTCAAGTCTACCAAAAGGTTATAAGACCTTCTTTAACTTATGGAAGTGAATCCTGGGCCCTAACAAAAAGAAACAAAAGCCGAATCAAGGCAGCTGAAATGAGATTTCTAAGGAAAATCCAAGGGATAACTAGAGAGGACAGGATCAGGAATGCAGTAATAGTGGAAGAGCTGAAGATAAAACCTATAGAGAAGATAATAGAAGAAAGACAACTGAGCTGGCTGGGCCACCTACAGAGAATGTCAGAAGAAAGGATAACCAAACAACTAAACAAGTGTATGAAGCGAGAACCCAAGGACGTAACAATGTAGGACGCCCAAGAATACGTTGGGAGGACCAAGTTAGACAAGTGGCGGAAGACCGAGGAATAAGCTGGGGTGAAGTAAGAACAATGGCAAAAGACAGGAAAGCATGGAAAAGAAACATCAAGGCCTCGTCAGGGTGAAATGTGAAACGTAATATGTAAATATTAGCAAACAAATATGTCATAAATGTAAAATACCTAATTAGTATAAAATTAGGAGGATAATGCATACGTAAATGATGTAAATATTAATTGTACAGTCCAACACCTAACGGTTCAAATGGACTTCAGATTAAATAAATAAAATAAAATGTATTTTATTTTCTAATGTAGGGATTATTTTGTGTGATTCGACGATTGCAAACACAAGTCGCAACGCAGCAATGGCATGCTCTTTTCTGCCACTAAAAACCACATGGTCGGCCTTTAATACCCGTTTCCTTCTTTTATTGGTCAAATGACTACACTAAGGTATCGAAGAATTTTACTTAAACTTACTGTCATATTTTGTTGTAAAATAACAACATTTGCCTGATATAAACACACCCCCACTGATGAACTTTATCCCGTTTGCGCCGGCGATTTTAAGATTTATTTGCGCCATCTATATTCTCTGGCGTTTATCAACTGGTAAATTTCTTTGGGCGTACAATTGCACTCACAGCGGGCACCCTTGTACCGAGCTCGTGTACAAGCAGGTAACTGACGTTTTTGCGTGAAAAATAATATTCAAACATCGTCATGTATGAGAACCTGACAACTATACAAAGTGGCCTCGAGCGAAATTTAAATATGCATGTACGTTTCGTCTACCTACTGGATGTTGTATTTTAACGAGGAATGCTTAATAGCGTGCGGACTATTCTTGACGACATTCCTAGTTTTTTTTTTAATAGAAGCGTAATAATCTCACTGTTCAGAAAAGAAAGACTGACGTCGTAGAAATAGCGACTTTTAAGCACTAAGAGATATTTATTTAAAAAACGTAAAATACTAGGCTCATATTTTTAATTAAAACTGAATTTATAATTAAATATATTTTCAACGATTTATTTCCTATTCCCATGTGTTCTTAATATTGGTTACACAAATTTCGTATTTTCTTGCTTTTTCGTTATTTATTATTTATTTCTTTGAATTATTATTGCCCACATTTCTGACTAATTTTTTTCCTGTGCTTGGCCTTTGTTAGTTGGCAACACAGAACTTAGTGTAATAATGAACTGAAATCGCTCTGTTTTTTAAGATGTTACTCATGGCTTGGAATCTAGGATAGATTGAGAAGGACGGCCATCAATTTTTCTCAAGTCATTTATTGCTGATAAATAAGAGCTTGTATTTTGATCACTACGTTTGCTGGCCCAGCAACTTGTAGCTTCCGGTTGCAATGGTTAAGGTGTTTTAATTTGTACTTATATCGCTTTGGGAATTGTGATTTTGTTCCACTTTGTTTGGTTTATGTGTGTCGCTTGTTCAAAATACTTATACGAGTTTATCGCGAATATCGAATTTGCAATTAATTATGTTAATTACTATTAAAAATTATAAATTCACTGTACACTGCATACAGTATGCTTAACAAAATGTTCTATAACAAGCCATTTACGTGGTATATAGTTTATAACACACAACAATTATTTAATTGTTATTAATTTAATTTTTTATAATAGATAATATCTATTTCTGGATACCTAATTTAATATCCGTATAATTTAAAAGTCTTTCGAATCCGAAAGAAGTCAGCAACAATACAGTCGGATACAGTAAAACCAAACATTGCAAATAAACGTATGTTTTTTGTTTAGAAATAAATAGTATAGTAATAGTAGCAAGTAATCTATACTATATGATAATAATTCGTATTGTCGTGATGGGATCATGGTTTCAGAGTTTTCAGGTCGCGCTAGCGCCTCTGACTTGACTTAACTGCTACCACCGTAGTGGTAACCGAGACCGACAGC
Source organism: Limonius californicus (assembly GCA_014611495.1). Taxonomy (NCBI): domain Eukaryota; kingdom Metazoa; phylum Arthropoda; class Insecta; order Coleoptera; family Elateridae; genus Limonius; species Limonius californicus. Next base: position 7,783 of record JABXWE010007299.1, read on the forward strand.
TTTGACGTGCCCTCCGAAGCACTATACGGGGCCTTCCGTTCGTACTAACCCGAGCCTGCATTGGTTAACTTTTATGATTGTTTGACCGGCGCCAGTAGCGTTCGGCTATACGACCGACAACCGATAGTTTGATAACTATTAAATAATTCTAGTATAATATGTTAAAAATGAAACACGCTGCCTTGTTTGGCGACGAGGTCTTTGCCAATTGAGTACCGAAACGGAGCGTGAGAGGGCTGACACTATGTGCTGTTTTGTAATTTTATCGTAGAGAGCTAATTCTTTTCCCTATTTGCACCTATGCCTTATAGGCTTGCCTAGAGGAACATTTTTTCATCTTGAATGCATTTTATTTTTAACAAACAGTAGAGTCCTAAAACAGTAAAAGCATTTCTAGCGGGAACACACACAACCGAATGTTGTTACATACATCACGCAAACAATAATCAAACGAACCAAAATATATATTACAAATAACATTTCTTACACTTCAAAAAATGAGCTGCCCGCTTTAAATGTCATTCGATCCCGGTCGGCTCATGTAATATTCTCACTCGACATACGTCTCATCTCATCTGATCTTATTAGACACATTCGGTCCACTTCTGAACGTAGACCACCCTCATCATAGTTCAATTTGATCGGTTTTGTGCCCTTCTGACCCGTATTAATCCCGCTGAACGTTTTATGTCGTCGGTATTGGTGAACGACCTCTTGAGCTCTTAGCTGTATAGGGTCTCCCTTGTATTAAGCTATTAGACCACCTCGTATCTTTATATCGAGCAACGTGGCCGCCAAATTTCTATTTCAGTTCTGCTACTGCTTCAGCGACGTCCCTGATGTTTGTAATTTCCCTAATCCAGTCGATTCGTTGACGATCTTTCAAAGATATACCAAGCATTTGACATTCCGTAGATGTTCGAGTTATCCTCAATTTCTTTATTGATTGTTTAGTCATCGTCCACGTTTGAGAACCGTATGTTATCAGAGGTAAGCACATTGGTCACATTTTTCAAGATGTTACTTAATTTTCCAAAAGTAGCCCATGTTAGCCTTGTTCTTCTGTCTATTTCCATGGTTTGTGTTTCTCGGCCAAGAGTTATCATGCGGCCTAAATAGATATACGTAGTTAATTACATTTTCAATGTTCTGATTTCTTATTTTTAAGCCGATCTTATTTGCTTCTTCATCTACTTCAGTTAACATTAACTGTATCTCCTCCTGGTTCTTTGCAATTAGGACAATGTCGTCTGCGCGTCTCAAATGATTCAAACTTGCTATTCCTCCATCGAACCTGGCTGAGGTTGGCGAGATTTTTCTAGTGGGGAAAAATCTGAAAATGCGCCTTTTGTCGGATAAGAAATAAAGCCGTAGGTCCCGTGCCACTGCGATGTGTGACACGTTAAAAATCACTACTGGGGTTGGAATTACCTCAGATTGGCAAAATTCTTAGTCAGGGTGTACAATGAGCCAATGATGGCTGCAGTGCTTAGAGATCTTGGAAAATCGCGTCCTAGATTTCGCTCTTTCAAATCATCATCATCATCAGTACTCACTTTGTTTAAATTTATTGTTTGTCAATGTTGCTCATTTTCTTTTAATTTTTGTTTTAATAATCCCTTATATTCGAGTGATAGTTTTGCTATTGTTAGATTTATTTTCCCGGGACAGCCTGATGCAATTCGGATATTCTTAGCATCCTATTGCGCTCTCTATTGTAACCGCTGTCTTGGTTTGGGGAATGCAGACCGCATACGTATTACATACATATAAATTCTATGCTAATTTAATGTTATATGCGAATTTTCTTCACTAAATATAGATCAAGATTAATAAGAAATAATAAAAGTGAAAATATGGAATATATACAGACAGGATAAAGTATATCGGTGTAAAATTTCAATAAATAACGAAGTTGCCTGTTAACTATTCACGTAGAGTTGTATTACTGTAAAGCTGGAGTGAAAATGATAACAATTAGAACTACTATCTCTGTGAGAACAATCCGTACTTAATCATATTTGTATAAATGATGGTTGTTTATGTGCAGCTTACCTCATAATTAAGTATTCGGCGCATGATTTCACATTTTATAATTTTTGATGGTCTTAATTATTTAATATTGACAGTGACAGTACTAAAATTTAATGTAACAAACATTTGTTTTTAGTAATTTGATTTTAAACAGAAAAATATGCATTATAAATACAGGGTGAATGTTAAACGGCGGATAACTGACATACCATCTGATTTTGGATTAAAAATGAAGCGATAGATGGGGAGTTATTGGCAGTCTTAAGTTGGATTCCGGGTTCCTTATCGTGCGATATTTTTATGAAATGATGATGATGATGATTTTTAACTGTAGTTTAATCAACAAAAGGACTCATCATTCTGTAATTGTAGTCATTATACCCTTGGTTTACCGAGAACTTCCATCCGAAGTTTAAAGCTTCTGCAATGCTTGAGTTTCCCAAAAATGTTGCAACAACGTGCAATACAAATTTCACATTTTAAACAAACGTAGGCTTTGACGTAGTTTTTTTTTTTAAGTAATTTGACTTTTAATGACATTTCTATGACAATTTGCTGATCAAAACGCCGTGTTTAATTCTTTTTGCATTAATTATCTTAGTGTTACCTTCAGTTTAGTTTGGTTTTAGTTTATTCGTGTTTGATTTCCCAAAAGAACGTCATGGAGTACAGTTTTGTGGAGTATACAGACATGTGCTGCTGCTAATTTGTATGCCGAAGGGCATCCAAACAGGAGGTATCCAAAGAGTAATGTTATTCGACGATTAGATCAACGAATGCGAGAAACTGGAAGAACTGCACCCACTCTAGTACTGACAGAGGCCGTCCTCATCGAGTATTTTTACACTGATTGAAGAAAATATCTTAAATGTAGTCGAAAATAAATCAGAACAAAGTACTCGATCCATTGCCAGAATGTTTGATGTTAGCCAAAGAACAGTTCATCGCTTATTACATGAAAATCAAGTAGTGGACAAGAATATTCTTGTAAAAATCCCAATCCACCGCAAAATGCCTCAATTGTACACCGGGCACTCGTTTAGAAGATCTTCTGCGATATTGATAGCCAACACAGGAACTGACATCTTTGGTCTAAAAAGACATGAGAGACAGAAAGTTACGTAGCGGAGTCTCTTCAAAATAAAATGGAAGTTGCTGACAACATTTTTAACAAAACAAACCAGAACTTAAATCTTCGAGAAGCCTCAATGGACCCTATTGTTGGCTCATCTTTATCTTCAAGTAAACTTGTTAAAGAAACTCTAATGCCGTCTACAGAAGTGCACATTTCTCGAATTGATGAGTTTGTGAAAAATGGAAATCCTTCATCAGTAGCGAATCGAATTCCTCTGGGAAACTATACATATAAATTTGTCAATTACTGTCAATATTAATAAGTAATTAATTTGTAAAGTTATTATTACCCATGGGCAGTAACACTAGTTAATAATAAAATATTATGATTCGTGAACACAATGACTTACTTGCTTTAAAACATTATCGATAATAACAACTTACTGACATGCTAGTAGGAAAAATTATTTATTATAAGAATGGTACATATATAATTTCCATTCTTCGATGCCTTTCAAGAAATTTGCATGATTAGCTAGTTAGCATCTAAACAACGAGTAGCCTTTCTTTTTCTTTTTAATATATATATCGCAAGCATCTTCTGCGTCTTTGGATTTTCTACAACCACCGGGAGGAATATTGCACCGGCAACCACTGCCCGTACCACTACCACATCCACTACTGCTACTGCTAGTATCAGGTGCTGGAGGGCATGGGCCGCCACACGCGCAAGCTGGTATTCCTTTTCTGGAGTAATCCGGCAGTAGCAAAGTTCTTACTACCTTCAAAAATAAATCATTCAGTAATAAAAAAATCGAATACAATATTTGTTAAAATTACCGAAACCCAGCAAGAGCTGACACAAAATAAAATTCCCGGCTTAAAATCCTCGGAATCGTTTAAACTGTTGTCGTCTGCTTCACAAAGTACTTCATTAGTTTCATATAACCAGTTCCTCACGAAGTCAAATATAGCAAATATCATTCTTTTACTGAAATTTAGATTAGTAAATCCCGGAGGAATACTTGGGGTACGTAACACGTCAACAGCAGAGTGTTGACGTAAGCAAAAAAAGCATACTAGATCATTAAAAAAATACTTGTAGCTGTATGAGGTGGTCTAGTGGGTAGCGCATTTGCCTTTAGATCCGAGGGACGCGGGATCGAACCTGGCTAAGGTCGGCGAGATTTTTCTAGCGGGGAAAAATCTGAAAATGCGTCTTCTATCATATAAGAAGTAAAGCCGTAGGTCCCGTGCCACTGCGATGTGTGACACGTTAAAAATCACTACTGGAGTTGGTATTACCCCAGATAGGCAAAATTCTTAGTTACAATGGGCCATATGTGGCCTAAGTGCATAGAGATGCTTGTAAAACGACGTCCTAGATCTCGCTCTTTCAAATCTTCATCATCATCATCTTCCACATATGCCGGCCTCAATGGTCTTGTGGTTAACGCATTTGCTTTTAGATCCGAGGGACGCGGGATCGAACCTGGCTAAGGTCGGTGAGATTTTCTAGCGGGGAAAAATCTGAAAGTCCGCCTTCTGTCGGATAAGAAGTAAAGCCGTAGGTGCCGTGCCACTGCGATGTGTGACACGTTAAAAATCACTACTGCAGTTGGAATCACCTCAGGTAAGCAAAATTTATAGATAGCGTCTACAATAAGTTAAGAGCTTCAGTACATAGAGATGCTTGGCAAACCGCGTCCTAGATCTCGCTCTTTCAAATATTCCACATATAGGGTGGGCCAATGAAAACGAAGAGGCCCGATTTATCATATTTGTCGTCATTTTTTTAAAATTCGCTCGGACCCGTCATTTTTTTTGAGGGGGAAACTTTATGCGTTTACTTTCAACCTTGTCACTTCAACCTTCTATGGGTAGTGAGCTTCACCTCTAAAATTTTAAATGGGAAGGGGAGGTCGAGTGATACATCATTTTAAAGAACGTTAAATTCTCGTTTTAACGCTTCCTAGATTTTACAATTCGGATCAGTAGTTTTCCAGAAATGCCTCTTAAATATAGCAACCCGCCACAAACCAATAATTCATGATTTTTTATTATTACCTTAACTTTCACTTTATTAAATGTTCGAAATGTTGACCTCCAGCATCCATACAGTAGTACAGGTTTTGTTCAAAAGGGTTTCGGACGTTCTGAAGCATTTCTGGGGTAAATTACCTGCATTCGTTGTTTATCCGTTGACGAAAATCATTTAGGAATTCTGGCTGAGTACTGTAAATTTTATTTTTTATGTGGCCCCACAGAAAGAAGTCTTAAATTTGTTGGCCTCGCAGGCTACTCCACTGCTCCTCTTCTTCGTCAGATTTCTCGTAAGTCATATACTTATTACAGAATTACCTTTCAATGTTTTAATGTGTCGTCCCTCCAACCGACAGTTATTTGCCCAACTGGTTGATGTTATATACTAGACCTGAATTTGTGGTCTAACTCAGCGTTTCCCAAACATTTTAAGCGAGGCCTGGCGTTTTTTCCTCCTTCTTCTTCCTACTTGTAATCGGACTTTCGTCTGTTTCTTTTTTTAACGTAGATAAGTCGTGTTCAGGGTATCAATCCACCTCTTACACGGTCTACCATCACTTCTTCGCCCACTTGGTGACTTTTCTTTAGCTATCTTCACTATTAGTTTGTCATCCCTCTGATGTGCTCGTTCCATTATCTTCTTCTAATTAGTACCCATTTATTCATGTTTTCTATGTTGCCCGTCTGCCTAACGATGTGGCTTTTTACTCTGCCTAAAAAAGTTTTGTTGCATATTCTATGGGCGGTTGTGACCTTATAAATTCTGTATTTGACTTTAATACCGTGTATTCTTCTGGATTGTTGCGTGCGTTAGTTGTTTACTGTCGCACTTCTGCTAATACATTGCCGTTACTAGATATTTCAATTCCCAGATATGTGAACTTAACTTATCACTGTATACGTTATTTCTAAAAGAATTCGTCTATTGTGCTGATGCAGTGCGAATTCTGCAGAAAATACCATCGTCGTGTGGCTGCAGATGTGATAATAATTCGCCGCTCGATTCGAACAACATGAGATGCTGGAAGATGTGAAGAATCGTGGCAGACTGCGAATAAACCATCCGATGGAAAATGTTAATGCTGGGCGCGGAAGTGTGGAGCAACAACCAGGAACATCACCAAGACGACGCGCCACACAAATCAGCATTTTTTGGTGGTCTCTGTGGCTTATTGTGCATCAAGGCCTGCATATACTCTCTGTAAAATACAAATGACTCAACAGTTAATTGCATAGAAACCACCAACAGACCAGGCCATTCTAAACTTTAACGGAGAAATTGCCAATATTGATGAGAAAAACATTTTAGGCTCAATGGATTCATTAACAAGCAGAATATCCGCTTTTGGGGAACTGAGAATCCACACGTGATACACGAGAGGTAACCTGTTTGGTGCGAAATTAGTGCAGGAAGGGTGATTGGCCGTATTTCTTCGAGGACGCCGCAGGTAACGCCATTACCATCACTGGCCAGCGCTACAGGGAGATGTTGGAGGACTTCTTGAAGATCGAAATGGAAGAACAGGGTTTAGAGAACATGTGAAACCCGTGAAACAATCGAGATTTTGAAGCGTAAATTCCCGGGTCGTCTTATCTTACGCACGGGCGATGTGGTATGGTCTGCGAGATCACCCGATTTGACAGCACCAGACTTCTTTTTGTGGGGTTATTTGAAGGGCAAAGTTTATGCCAATTGTCCCTAGACTGTGAAGCAGCTGAAGGAGAAAAGGGCCCAATTGTCTATTAACGACAATGGCCGCCATTTTTTAGACATAATTTTCTAGCTGTACACAAATCGTTGATTGCACCTTAAAAAATTGATGAAATTGGTTTGGAATTGGTTGACCACCCGCCCTATTCTCCGGATTTAAGACCGTCAGACTATTATTTGTTCCCAAAACATTTGAAAGGTAAAAGATTTTCAACAAATGACGAAGCAATATGTGCCGTTGAGGAGTGGTTAACAGACCAAGATAAAGGTTTTTTTTAAATGGCTAAAAATTACTTTATGAACGTTCTGCTAAATGTAAAAGTCTTAAAGAAGATTATGTTGAATAAATAAAATATTGTTTTGAAATATTGTGGCGTTTTATATGGAGGCTATGTCAATGCCTCCTCGTACATTGCACATGCAACACCGCTTTGCCAGGAATCGGGGAAATAAATACAAAATGGTATTTTTGAAAACTTTAATATAACGACTTAAATAAAAATATCACCTAATTCTAGAATTAAGCGGGTTTATGATCTTTCCCGCCATAAGAGCGACGTGAATTTGTGAATCCATGACGAAATACAAAAACGGATGATCGGCTGTAAACTGCACAGGGCCGCGCCGCCGAAATTGTTCTGAAAAAATATATTTTATATAATTTCCGTCGAAAATTAGGACAAAGTGATTATTTTAACATTAGAAATGCAGCGTGAAAAATTCTCCAAATTACCTAACGTGTCATGTTGCAATTGTCAGGCCTAGTTAGCTTTTAAATAAAACAATGTGATTATCAACAATTATCTTGTGAACAGAGTGAGACATTTCATTTGGAGTAAACGTTTTGTAATGCCAGTTAAGTACAAGGTTGATTGCATCTAAGGTTAATAAAAATGATAGTGATTTTACTTACGGTTGTTTTGCAAAGTGCTAGGATCAACGTAATTTCTAATTGTCACTGTTACTGCTTGCTCAATGTTTGTCACGTAAATATCCTTATCATCGGTCATTCGAGAAAAGTCAGCATGACGAGGCTCAAAAATTTTCCGGATCCCTAACTGAAATGGATATGTATAATTTACAAATTTTTGAATTTCTTGTTTAAAATAACAACATGATAATAAACGCTTAAACTCTAAAAAGCGAACGTTCGGACGCTTGTGGAAATTTTAACTTTAAATCAGCAGACAAACCTCAAAGGTTTCAATACCTAAATTGGTAATTTTAATAATTTTATATCATAACATTACTGATTAAAATATCGATTGCTCACCTTCTGTAATGTAGGTGTTAACACAACGTATCCCTTCAGCATAAAACTTGGAATGGTGGCCTTTACTCTTGTGGGTTGCAAATGATAAATAATTTGCTTAAGAGTCGTACTCATCATGTTTGAAATTAAATTATCTATTCCCATTTCGTCCAAAGGTAATATGAGAAGTAAGTAATACTTGCTACTATCCAAAGGAAAAGTCAGCGCCAGCGCATTCAAGTAAGAAATGTAGCGAAATGGCAGTACTGTGTCGTAGGTCATGAAATTTATATTCGATTCTCTAATTTTTCCGTTAACCGCAAAAGTTGTCGGTTTCATGGGTTCGTATTCGGCACCCGTAGACATATGGATATTGGTAGGGTTGTTATCATGGTATCTTGCAATAAGGTAGTCAATTACCGACCTGGTACCGCGAGTTTTCCCTTCGAAGTCATCTTCCGTTAGTATAGAAGGTTTCTCAGTACTTGATTCAGAATACATTTCTTCTTCGGATAATACGATTTCAGCCACATTTTCTTGGTCAGCAAAATCCACTTCTCTGTTCACTACTATTATATCTTCATCGTCAAGGTCTTTAAAATCAGTTTCATTCATTAACGAATGTAGTTCAGTAGTATTAGAATTGCCTGATAAACTGTCGAATTCATCATTAGTGTTCTCCTTGAAATCTGGCATGGATGGGGTTGAAAAATCAGAAGAGGTTTTTCCAATCGAAGCTTCTATTGTAATATCTTTCATATTTTTAAATAGCTGGTTGTTATTTCCATCTTGCTTTTCCTTATTAGGAAACGAAGTTTTAGAAGCGCCGAAGTCAGATATGAAACTTCTTTCAGCTACTTTGTGCGTTGCCGCAGATTTAACAAGTTCTACATCATCTTCAAACCTAGGGCGAGATTTTTTTTTGGGAGGAACACTCGTTACCATGCGTGAATTTCTACCATTTTCAGTCATAATCATGTCTGCGCTCCTTGGTGTGACGGTGCTAGGTCTAACATCTATTTCAAACCCGTCTGGTAAGTCACCCACTGGAGTAACAAGTGTTGGAATATGATTTTCCGTACTAGTACTAATACTCGGGGTACTTCCAGTGCCTATCGTGCTGGGTACAAGATCTATAGTAAATGCAGTCAATTCCGAATTGGAAGTTAAAGTAGTGCCGGTGCTTGTTGTTGTTGTGGATGTTGTATCTGCGGTGGCAATGGTACTTTCCGACGATACAGCTTCGCTACTTGGAACAGTTATAGTTGTTGGAACAGATTCCGTTGTTGTAGTACTTTCAGTAGCAGCATTAGTTGTACTAGTGCTTGCAATTGTTGTTGGCTGCAAATTGATAACAATAGGACCTGTGTTCTGAAATTGTGTAGTTGACGTGGTACCCGTAGTACTATCGCCGGTAGTGGATTCATCATTACCACCACCAATAGTGCTAGGAACTACGCTAATGGTAACCGCAGTTGGTCGTGTACTTTGGGTAATTGTAGTCGTTTGTAAAATTGTTGTTGCCGCACTGTTATCAGGGGTTGTAGTGACTGATTGTGTTGATTCAGATGTAGGAATGGAAGCAGCGTCTTGACTTGCAGTGATGATATCAGTAGTGAGTAAGGTTGGAATAGAAGAGCTTGATGCGGTACTGCTCGTGGTTGTCTGAATTGTTGTATCGAGTGTGGAGATTGTGCGAATAGGAACACTTGTTTCGCTTGATATGGTACTGAGTTCACTTGTACTGGTGCTGCTGAGCGTTGTCGACTCTGGTATTGTGACAACTGTACTACTGGGTATAACTGCGTTTGTGGTAATACTTTCTGATACCGAAGTTGTTGTTACTTGAGCAGTAGTACTAGTAGTAGTAATAGATGCAGTAGTAGTTGTAGCAGGTGCGAATGTGGTGGTAGTAGTAGGTGCAGTAGTAGATGTAGCAGGTGCGGATGTGGTAGTAGTAGTAGGTGCAGTAGTAGATGTAGCAGGTGCGGATGTGGTAGTAGTAGTAGGTGCAGTAGTAGATGTAGCAGGTGCGGATGTGGTAGTAGTAGTAGGTGCAGTAGTAGATGTAGCAGGTGCGGATGTGGTAGTAGTAGTAGGTGCAGTAGTAGATGTAGCAGGCACGGAAATGGTAGTAGTAACCGGTTCAGTAGTAGATGTAGCAGGTGCGGAAGTGGCAGTAGTAGTAGGTGCAGTAGTAGATGTAGCAGGCACGGAAATGGTTAGAGTAATCGGTGCAGTACTGGTACTAGTAGTAATAACGGGTACTGTAATGGTAGTAGTAGTAGTAGTATCAGGTACAGTAGTGGTAGTGGTTGTAACAGGTACGGTAGTAGTAGCATTGGTTGCACTTGATGCGGGAGTAACAACGGTAGTTATTGACGTACTTTCTGGTATTGCGTCATTCCCAAGAGTTGACTGTACTGTACCACTTTCAGTATTTGTTACCTGCGATATTGGCACTGTAATCCTTTCTGTTAAGCCAGTTTCTGTTCGTGTTGTTCTAGCCGTAGTACTTTCTGAAATGTTTATATCATCTCTGTTGTCTATTGTGCTGGGAACATCCAGAGTAGCAGGTGTGGTCTCTGTAATTTGTGCAGTACTGCTACTTATATTTGCGACATAGGATACCGAGCTCAAGGATTCCGTAGTACTATCGCTATCGACATTTGTAGTAGAACTATATGGGTCTGGGTACAACGCATTGTTAAAAGAGTCAATGTCGTACCCATAAAACCTTAGGATGTCTTCGTATGAGGGTTTCAACGTCACGTTTTCATGGCTAAATGTCAGGCCTGCTAGGAACCCCTCCTGTGGAATGAAGTAGCTCTAGAAATATAATTTTGGATTTAAGGTTTGGCTTTGGTATTTCATGGTACGTACCTTTAAATGTCTGTGGATATCTCTGAGACCGACTCTTGTAACGGAGACATCTAGTGGTAACAGAGTTGCTCGGAGGATCTCATTGAGAGCAGTTCCTTGCACACCTTCTCCAAGGGCGACTAATACGCTGGTCGCTCCATAAGGGGACAATGCGATGTTATTTTCATTATTTTGATTATGAGCCTGAACACACAATTCAATACGTCACATTTCCCCATTAATTTGTAACAATCGGAACACGGAAACAATTTATCTAAATCTTTGTTGTATTGTGTTTGTATACAAAAATTGTACCAATATGTTCCAAGGTCTTTAGTAGTCTAGCTAATTACAAATTAATGTGCAAGCCTTGGTTTCATGCAACGAGGAGGTATATCATTTAAAATTACGTATGAGAGTGTTTTTATGTTTTGCTGAATGAGAAGTGAACGAAAATTATTAATTTGGGTGAAACCCACAAATGTTGATCCTTGAAATCTCACTTTTATATATTTTTATCAAATACGTTATAAATTCATGTAAAAATGCTTGTATTAACTTAAATCTCCAACATTAAAAATGGTTTACTCCTATTTCCTTTGTCTTTTTACTGTCATAATTGCTTTAAATCGAAGTTAATTTTTAAATCCTTGTTATCAAATCGATTAATACAGTATAATATTAATATTTTTACATTTGAAAATAAATATAGAACAATAATTATTGTTTAAAATAAAAGTACGTTCGTACTTTACAAATTATATTTCGTTTTTATGCATTATTTCAATAATGGTATTTTAGTAGTCCTTATTCAGCTATTGCAGCAAAATTTTTATTACGTTTCATTATGTAAAAATTGCAATATAATATTATCCCACTATAACGGAAATAGGTAATTTCAATACACGTCTAAATAAGAGCAGCTTAAAAATTGCAATATGTGCATATAACATTAAAAAAATATTTCATAATAAAGGGCAGTAGAATTACGAGAGTGAAATCGGAAGCTTAGTGTATAACAGTTATTGCCTTTTGAGGTAGTTTAAATTGTTAGATCAAAACAACAACACACATTGTTAAATTATCTTCATAAAATTAATCTTCCTCAAGGAGTAGGTATTGTAAACAAACAATGTTAATCATGTTTTAATAATACTAATATATGCAAATTCTCATGAAACATGATTCATAGATGATTATGACTTTTTAATGTTTTAATGTTAAGATCATTAAACTTATATTAAATTAAATTACGATTTTACTTTACGTTACTATACCCTTACTTACACTACAGGAAGGTGGCCTTCAAAGTTAGAGAATAAACTGCAGAATAGACAAGAATCCAAATTTTAATTACTTACACTTACGTTAATCGCTTATAAAAAATTTAATAGCACAGGGGAATATAATTAGATAATAAACCCCAAAAACGTAAACAATAACCATCATACCGATTTCAAAATAATATTGATGTTATCTAAAACATAAGCATCCACATGAAGGTCAGATAGATTATATCTTTTATTTTGTAACAGACACAACTAGGATTTGGGGCAATAATTTTAACCAGAAAAACCGGAACTTCAAATATTGTTGAGATATATCTAAAATTTACAGGAAAGTTTTGTGCAATTGTATAATTAATTTAGATTTAAGGAAATACATTTTATTAGCAGTTGTAGACACAAGTCTCTATAACCCGCCAATTGAAAACTGAAACATCACATAACTACACGAACATACAGCGTATCATCTTGAATGATAAGATGACAGTCATTATTTCACTAGCATTTAATTTTAATGTTGTTGTAAGCAGTAGCTTTTTAATTAAAACACTTTTACACTATTAGTTATATCTATTTCGAGGAATGTTTGAATTAGGTTTGCTTCTAAATAATAACGAAATCATAACTAAAAGGGGCAAATAGTAAATAAATCTGTAAACACTTAAGAGGGCTTTAAAGAAATTATTTTATTATTGAAAATAGTTAATAGTAGATTTTATTAGAGGTGCCACAGGCAGAGTTTCAAATAGTAAATACTTTTTATTCTTTGATGCAAATTGGAATTTCCACGTTGTTCCTTTCCTATACATATTATTTCCTACATATTCTAATAAAATGTGTATTTATAAATAATTTCATTAAATAAGCTTAACTTCGTCAGTACTACTGTTTTATTTATTAAAATTGACTCCATTTTATCCCTTAACTCAAATTAAAATTACCTTATATGTTCAATGAAGCTCCAAATTAACCCTCGTTCAAATTATACAAAGTTAAATTTGTACGTACGTGAAGGAGAACTAGCCCTATATAGTTGACAGCGTCAACCATAATTTCCTGAGGGAGAGGTCTAGGATAGCTATGTCCAGCCCTCCATCTGGGTTCTTCACCCCCTACAAATGGCACTTCAAGAACTCCGGCAAGAAACCACACTACCAGGAATTTCATTCCTGTTAATTCCTATACTCTGCAAATCGAGTCCTCGCGCTTCCACGCATTAACGCGAACTGAAGAGCTGTCGCGGATCAACGGAAGCCCAAGCGGAGGACCAATGGTCCTCTTCAAAGCAATGTAAAATTTATGGGATCCAAGAAGCACGAGAACTGGTAGGAGGAGTTTGTATTTTTTGCCAGTGCTGAATTCGTAGAAATGTTTTCGGAAGAATGCGAATCTGCCGCATATAAATATGTACTTCTAATAGATCTAATTTTTTTAGGGTGTTGAAAAATTAACACGTTCGTTTTTCAGGTACACGATACAGTAATATTTGGAACGTCCTCTTGCGTGTCCTTGTCAAAAATAATATTAATAGTACTATCTGATGTATTGCATTTGACATGACATGTTATGCCAGCTGACTAATTATTTTCCTGCTCTATTTAATCGCTAGTAGGTGTTTTGTCACATCCATAACAAATCTATTATGTTTTGGTGTTATAAACTAATTTGTCGATGATTCCGTTTATTTTGTGAAAAAAGAGAAAGTGATTTTTTAGTTTATAGAGTAGATATTTGCTGGAAAGTAAAAAGAAATGCAAATTAACTGACTGCGAAAAAATTCATCGCTATTTAATAGTTAATTTATAATGTCCTTGAAGTATTATACAAAAGAAAGTTGAGCAAGTACTTTATTTGAACTGTTTTATTACGAAACCTAAAACATGCTTTAGTGGACTACTAAAGTGACTCAAAATAAGTTGAAATTAGCGTTTTTTATTGTCATCGTACATACGTCAATAGATGATATTTCCATTTGCAGTTTTTTTAACTAGTGGACAACATATCCAAGATTGCAATAAGGGGAAAAAATTATCAACAAAATTATGAGAACTTATGATATAAAATTGGTAAAGGTAGCACAAATAAATGGTGAAATTAATCTACGTTTACGACATAATATGTGGAATTACTTTAGTAGAATTGTTTCACCCTATTACAAACTACTATCCCTTAAGAATATAATGCACACAACCACAATTTGAAGACATATCTATTTCTATCAAAGAGAACAATGCCAAGACTCTGTTACCAATTTACTTTATCGTATATTATACGTATTGTTTTTCACATTGGCTGCAGTTCGCAATAGAGGAACGATATAATGTTGTAAGGAAATTATTAAAATCATTTAAAACCGCGACTGTTCTAACGTAAGTTCTAAGCAAACCTGTGTAAATAAGATTTATTTATAATTTGTTATTATAAAGCGAAAGAGATTACGCCAAACTGTACAAACTAAAATGAGAGAAATAATAATCTAATACACATCAAGCGGATTCGAAAGGAGATTAGCAACGCGTTAGAGCAAAGAAGGGCAGGTTCACGTACATGATCTCACGGATTGGTTTTAACAAATATGTATTACACTTTGAATTTTTAAATATCGTTTATTAGCTTTATACCAATATGGCAAGCCGTTCTAAGTAAGAAGGTACTGCCTGAGAAATTAGTAGCAACATTTTTGTAGACTTCGTCTACCTTTATCATCTCACAAAATTAATTTTAAAAATCTATATTTTTCTCTTCTTTGAGTGTTTTATCTCCTACGAGATGTAGCGATCTTCCCTCATATGCTTGTGTTGCGCGTTTAAAGTGCCACAGAATAGAGGACCTACGGCTTAACGTGGGCTCCGAACTACGAGAAGTGTATACACTTCTACTTCAGAGAAGATTTACTAGGCAGAAAACCTCTATAATTTGCCATTGCCTCGCGAGAGAGAACCGCCGTTAAAAATCCGATGTTCCGGTACTGGGAATTGAACCCAGGACCTTCAGCTTAAAAGTCTAACGCGCTAACTTCTAGCCCACAGCCGCCTCAAAAATCTATATTATACGAGTCAAATATTTGATTTGAACGAAAATAATATTGAAACTTCAAAATTATAAATTATCATATGAAATGTGCTTATCCTGTTTCAATTACAGATTATTTTACAATAGCTTCTTTAGCTGACGTAAGCAGTGATTTGACAAATTTCAGTTAAATCAAATCCATTAATTCGAAAATATGATATCCACATATTTTTGTATTTTCAGAATTTTAAAGTAGGTAGATATATTCGTTTCAAATTCTTTGTAAGTCTATTTAAAAAGCTAAAGATACAACAGTAGCAAAAGGGCTCCTTTTAAAAAATAGATATTGCAAGGTAATTAATTAAACTATCTGATTTAAAATTAATAAATATTATCATTTGAACACTATACATTTTTAGTTTAAGTAAGTCACCGTGGAATCTTAATGCTAAAAACCTTCTCTGGAATTTCTGTCGTTCGGATTCGACGTTAAACTGTAGGTCCCCCGTGTTTCTACCTTAGCGCTGAGGAGAAACACTGGCAGAGAAGGGGCCGATGCCCAGCAGTGGGACGGAAAGGTTGTTAATGATGATGATGATGAAATCACAAATAAATATTTGAAATTTGACTCGCAATATGAAATTTACGTAACATAGACTTTTTATTGGTTTATCTATTTGGCCATCTAATAAATATACCACGTGGTGATAAAGTTCGGCACAAATTCATTATTTTGTTATTAATTATTTGTAGGAAAAACCCTGAAAGACGTCAGTTTAATTTTCAAAAAGACACATCCTAACGTAGTCTTTTTCTATCGGCTTTTGTTGCTGCGGTATGATGCCATCATTAATATTTTTAAATGGCAATCCCATCCCCCCCCCCCTATATTATGATAGACGTCCTCACCAGGTAAATAGCACATAAAAAAGTTAGTAACTCAGGTAACATTTTTTTTGAGAAATATACACATAAAGATCAAAAATTCATAGTTTTTTATTCAAATAAGAAGATTCTGAAAAAAGTAACCTGTTTTTTCTGTCTCGTTCATTCATGCTACCTCCTCTGGAAACCGCTTTCGCATTACTTCAGGAGGAGCGGGCGTCCCTTACACACTAAACATTCATGCAACATGCACCCTAAACTTAACTAAGCGAAATGCGGTCGCCCCAGTTGGGATTCGATATCTCGACGATCAGATCGAATTTCGCTGTGACCTCGAGTGGCAGCGCGTATCCGCACTATTCCACCGCGGCTCCTGAAAAAAGTATCCTAACGGTAATGTTGAAATAGTCCACCATTAACCAGTTGACATTGACCAGCACGCTCAGTAATTTCCTGGCTGATAGTTTTCATTTCCAAACGAATCCGACGCTTTATATCTAGCTGCCTTAAGTCAGGTGATCGCGCAGGCCACTCAAACAGTCTTTGCTGTTTTTTCTACGGAGTCGCGTGAAATCGCGAGTTCACATTGGTAGGCTAAACAATTTAGACGATTTAAAGCCTCGGATTCGATTAGAAATAGAATGTCTCAGCCCAGGAATTATTAAACGTGCAACGTAAAGCGTATACACCTGCTGGCCAATGCCAACCGGTTAGTGGTGGGCAATTTAAACATTTCTGTTAGGTAACTTTTTCATAGTGTTTTTATTTTCAATAAAAATAAATTCACAATTTTTTGAACACTATGTGTATAATTCTTAATAATATTTCTATGTGGCATACTAATTTTTTTATTTAACTGGCGAGGAAGTCTCTCAAAATAATGGGGAGAGAATGTGGTTGCCATTCAAAAACATGAATGATGAGATCGCAACGCAGAAATTAAAGCCGTTAGAAAAAAAAAAAAAATAGGAAGTAGTTTTTTATAAAATAAAATGGACGCGCTTTCCCAAAAAAATATTTAATTATAAAATTATGAATTTTGTGCGGATTTTTACCATTATACTGTATTTGTAAGTTATAGATAATAAAAATCATTAATATGGCTTAGCACAGGGATGAGTAACCTTTTTTACAACGGGCCAACTACAAATTTAAAAATGTTGTGTGGGCCGCATATAAGAAACATATTAAAATATGAACACTAGATGATGAACACACATTTTCTCGCTATTAACAAAATGAACATAATAACAACTCTATAAAAAACACAAATAGAACATATAATAGAAATAGTATAAAAAAAATCAAAAAGTAATTATTATGCGAAAAAGTCTTAAACAAATTTTAATGAGAAGTTTGGTATTGCTTCTTTGCAACCTGTTGGTCTATACAGGGTGTATCAGAAATAGGTACAAATATTAAATCCGATGGTAGATTACAATATATATAATCTAGAAAAAACATTTCGTTTGCAATGGGATTCTTAAAAAATATGAGAAAATAATAATTGAGAATTTAACCTAAAATTGTTTGAATACCGCAGGAAAATAACAAAAATGTGAGTTCAAAGACATGTTATACAAAGGAGAGTAATATAGAAGTGCAGAAAACTTTCTTATCAACTGCCACAAACCAATACTATTAGGTAGGTCAGTAATTTCTATTCAGTCTGTTGTTGAAGCTGGCAAGCAGTGTTTCTACCAAAATGGAAAATTTTACGAACATTGAACTTACTGATGTTGTTCTTATTTACGGGGAAGCTCCAGGAAACGCTCTAAGGGCAAGGCAAATGTACTTAGACCGATATCATCAGTGCCGCTTCCAAACAGCCGTACATTTACTAGAACAGTCCAACATTTACGGGATTATGGCACGTATCAACCACAAACGAACCATCATCGTGGTCGTCCAAGGGCAGAAAGGGTTGTTAATGTAGAACAGTATGTCTTGGAATTAGTGGAGGAACGTCCTAATGTTAGCACTAGAAGACTTGCGTTACAAATTGGCGTTTCCCATTCTACTGTTTGGCGGATTTCGCGGGATCAGGGACTACACCCTTAGCACGTTTAACACGTTCAAGGTCTGCAACCAGCGGATTATGTACGTAGGCAAGATTTTTGTGAATGGCTTCTTCAAAAGTGCAATTTTTATGAAATGGGAACTGCTTTAAAATATATCCATATATTTTTTGTAATTTAATGGCCTATTTTCCAATGTAACACATAGAAATATATATTTAAAATGTTAAAAAGTAAAGCTTTAACGGGCCGCACGAAAAAGTGAGCCGGGCCGCATGCGGCCCGCGGGCCGCGGGTTGCTCATCCCTAGCTTAGCAGACAATCGTAAGATAATTACTAAATAGTGATGATTGGACATTTAACATTTTCCATTTAGCATTTACAGCAAGGTCTTAGATCTAAGTCATTTAACAAAAAAAAATAACGAAAACAATCGGTTTACATAACCAAGATAACATGATTTTATAAAATCCAAACGTAAAATTATTCTTTAATCTAATAATAATGATTTAAACGATTTAATTAGATTTATTACGTTTTTCGTGTTCATACAAGTAGTTTGCGTGTTTAACTTTCAAACTGTACCTAATTATTTACTTAGACATTTTCCACCGATAGATGAGTAACGATTTCTATCAATGATTAAATATAATTACGATCGACAGAATGATTATACAATATAAATCAAGATTTCTTGTAACTACAGAAAACCAGGATAGAAGTAATTGTTTTAAGAACGATGAGCTCACAAAAAAATATATTAAAAGTGTAGTTCTTCATGCGGAACATCTTAGCAGGAAATCTTTCCTGTTCTCATAATCTGGCTGTTGTAAACACCGGCAATTAACAGAAGGTCGAGCTTGCCGAGTGATGACACCCACATGACAAAAGTGCCCATCACAAAGATGGGAAATTTCGTATGTAAATGTTCGATAATTACTGGTTTGTCATTAGCGTGCGTACTTTGGCTATTCGGAAATAAAAATTCATTGACACAAGATTCACTATTGGCATTGTTTGAGCTTTAATTGGGCGTCAAAAATTATATCTATGGATGTGCAGATGCGTAGACATGGGCTTAAATAATTTTTAGAATTTAAGTTAAATTCTAAGCTGTGTTTTTTTTAAATTGAGCTCGTAAAACTGCAATTCTTTTCCCATTTAATCGTCTTTCTATTACGGCTAGTTTCCGAGATCCCCATACGAAACACCGGAAAAAAACTCACCCTGTGTGTATATATTGTTATAAATAATTTAATTAGGGGAGAAGAAACAAAAATAGAATAGATTTAAATTCTCTTGCAACTAGCAATTATATTTTTAAATAGAAAGATAACTTTAAATACTTTGAAAATAAATGGACGCCAGGTGACAAATTTAAAATTTGCCGCCAAATATTAAACAAAAAATATATAAAAACCACGGTCTAGTACTCGAGCATGAATAATCAAAGGGTCTAGACCACAACGGCCACCAGTCACAACGGCCAAACTTCCGGGTGGCCGTTGTGACCGGTGGCCGTTGTGACCGGTGGCCGTTGTGGTCTACTCCCTAATCAAATCTCAGTAGTCGGTTCTATAGGACGTATCGGAAATCTAAGAGAAAATGGACATTTAAATGAACTACCCAAAATACGCAGCTACTTCCAGTTGGTTCTACACTTCAGCCGGCCTGCGTACGATAACCTATAAATGCCTTAAACAACTCTAAAATAAAACTCGGGTAGTTTTAAATATCCTCTGGTGTTTCCTGTGTTCTATGATGTTCTCGTATTTTCTACATAGGTATGTTATGTTTGGTTTACCTTATTGAGCAGTCTCTTCATCCATATGTAAATATTTCTTAGGTTCGACGTTGATCTTCAAAACAGCCTTCAGGTAGTATCCGTAGCGTCCCCAAACTTCGATGCTCAGCTATTCTTCAAACTTCGAACTGGATTCAAATTTCTCGAAATTTACCTTAGTAAATTTAACTAGCTCACTCTTTATTTAAAGAAACTCGTTTTTTAACTTTAACGAACGTATTTTATTATAATAAGCGAAGTAAATTAATTTTAAATTACAGAAACAAAAAAATGTGTGTACTCTCACGTAATTACAAAAATGCTCTCTTTTCATTGTTTTGTCAACAAACTTCTTAACAATGGACAAAATCTCCTTAACAACGATGCCAAAATCACAAAAATATAATCAAAGGATCTTCATCATCATCAACAGCCTTTCCATCCCACTGCTGAGTATCGGCCTCTTCTCTGCCACATGTTTCTCCTCAGCGCTAAGGTAGAAACACCAAGAACCTACAGTTTAACGTCGAATCCGAACGACAGAAATTCCAGAGAAGGTTTTTAGCATTAAGATCCCACGGTTGCAAGCCGAATTGGGAAATTGTGTGTGGTGGGTTGCAGACAAGATTTGTATAAATCTGCATAGTTCTGCTTAGGTTTCGAACCCAAGCCAGAATCGACGTTTTATTCAGAAAGCGAGCGCCCTACCAACTGAGCTACCACCACACCCTCATCACTATATATATATATATATATATTGCTGTGTATTATCTTAATAGATAATTATTAAACTCAAAAGCCCCACGTTGGGCGCCATAATAAATGCTGTATAATATGTTATAAAAACATATTATCAAAAGCCCCACGTTGGCTTGCGTCAAAAAGATGCTATGAATTATATTTTTATAAAAATAAATTATTATACTCAATTAAATTTGATTTACCTCGGGTAGCTCAAAAATTAAATCTTTACGTTGGTTACTCCAATAACACAAATTAAAATATACCAGCATATAAAACATAAATATCTTAGGGTTTCAGTTCGTGACCTCGCTACAGATAGTTATAAAATTCTAATAATAAAAGATTACACAAATACAATTATTAAACCAACGTGGACTTCTTCTTATTATGAATTAATAATTGCACTTTTAATTTGACATTCTCTAATAAATTAATTTTCAGGAACTTTGAAAGAAATAACACCATTCGAATATTAAACTCCAGGTATGTCGGATTATTTTATAAATTAAACACTTTTAATAACTTGACATTTAAATAAAATTTTATTACTTTGTTTCAACAAATAAATAAACACTTTTAACAATTACTTGCACATAATTTAATACTTTGATCAGGTAACATAACCTTTAATCCAATTTTTATAAACAAGTTAGAGAACCGCCCATAATTTTCAAAAATAGCTCTTAAACACATTAAATTAAAAATTAGAGCTCCCTAGTAAAGCGTGCTTCCTCTTTGAGCATTAAAACAAGACTAAATTTCAAAATTTACCAATTTTGGTAACTTTACGCATATTAAAATCAAAAATGGTCCAATGTAATTTTAAATAGCTATCTGAACCATCTTCAGCTGTTTCCAAACATTAAAAAATTATTAATAACAAAGTTAATACACAAAATAGGATTAAACAAATTTTAGAATAACAATCCTCATAAAATTATACAACATTTGAAACCAATCAACATATTAAACAACAATTATAAACAAATACACAGAAA
>JABXWE010007305.1:0-16885 GCA_014611495.1 Limonius californicus
CGGGTTCCTATACGCGATAAGTTATTTGCTCGCCAATGCGTTGCTCGCGGGTTTCTTTGCTCGATACGTTGTTTGCTCGCAATTGCGACTGCGCGCGGGTTTCGATACTCGATAAGTTATGTGCTCGCCAATGCGATTACTCGCAGGTTTCTACGCTCGATAAGATATTTTTTCGGCAATGCGATTGCTTGGGGGTTTCTATATTCGATAACCTATTTACTCGCCGCTGCGATTGCGGGCGGGTTTCTACGCTGGATAAGTTATTTGCTTGTCAATGAGATTGCTCGCGGGTTTCTATGCTCGACAAGTTATTTACTCACCAATGCGGTTGCTCGGGGATTTCTATGCTCAATAAGTTACTTGCTCGTCAATGCGATTGCGCGCGGGTTTCTATGTTCGATAAGTTATTTGCTCACCAATGCGATTGCTCGCGGGTTCCTATAACCGATAAGTTATTTGCTCACCCGTGCGATTGCCCGGGGGCTCCTGTACTCGTAAAGTTATATGTTCACCAACGCGATTCCTCGCGGATTTCTATGTTCTATAAGTTATTTGCACGCCAATGTGATTGTTCGCGGGATTCTATAGTCGATAAGTTATTTGCTCAGCAGTGCGATTGCTCGGGGGTTCTTATACTCGAAAAGTTATACGTTTATCAATGTGATTCCTCGCGGATTTCTATGCTCTATAAGTTATTTGCACGCCAATGTGATTGCTTGCGGGATTCTATAGTCGATAAGTTATTTGCTCACCAGTGCGATTGCTCGGGGGTTCTTATACTTGAAAAGTTATACGTTTATCAATGCGATTCCTCGCGGATTTCTATGCTCTATAAGTTATTTGCACGCCAATGTGATTGCTCGCGGGATTCTATAGTCGATAAGTTATTTGCTCACCAGTGCGATTGCTCGGGGGTTCTTATACTTGAAAAGTTATACGTTTATCAATGTGATTCCTCGCGGATTTCTATGCTCTATAAGCTACTTGCTTATCAATGCGATTGTTCGCGGGTTTCTATAGTCGATAAGTTATTCGCTCGCCAATGCGATTGCTTGCGGGTTTCTATGCCCTATAAGTTATTTGCGCGTCAATGGGATTGTTCACGGGTTTCTATAGGCGATAAGTTAATCGCTCGCCAATGCGATTACTCGCGGGTTTCTATGCTCGATAAGTTATTTGCTCGCCAATCCGATTGCTCGAGGGTTTCTATACGCGATAAGTTATTTTCTCGCCAATGCGATTGCTCGGGGGGTTTCTATACTCGATAAGTTACTTCCTAGCCAATGCCATTGCTCGCGGGTTTCTATACTCGAGAAGGTATTTGTTCGCCAATGCGATTGCTCGCGGGTTTCTATACTTGACCAGGTATTTGCTAGCCAATGCGATTACTAGCAGGTTTCTACGCTCCATAAGATATTTTCTCGCCAATGCGATTGCTTAGGGGTTTCTATATTCGATAACTTATTTACTCGCCACTGCGATTGCGGACGGGTTTCTATGCTGGATAAGTTATTTGCTTGCCAATGAGATTGGTCGCGGGTTTTTATGCTCAGTAAGTTATTTACTCTCCAATGCGTTTGCTCGGGGATTTCTATGCTCAATAAGTTACTTGCTCGTCAATGCGATTGCTCACGGGTTCCTATACGCGATAAGTTATTTGCTCGCCAATGTGTTGCTCGCGGGATTGTTTGCTCGATAAGTTGTTTGCTCGCCATTGCTCGCGGGTTTCGGTACTCGATAAGTTATTTGCTCGCCAATGCGATTGCTCGCAGGTTTCTATGCTCTATAAGTTACTTGCTCGCCAATGCGACTGCGCGCGGGTTTCGATACTCGATAAGTTATTTGCTCGCCAATGCGATTGCTCGTGAGTTTCTATGTTCGATAAGTTATTTGCTCACCAATGCGATTACTCGCTGGTTTCTATAGTCGATAAGTTGTTTGCTCAGCCATGCGATTACTCGGGGGCTCCTGCACTCGTAAGGTTATATGTTCACCAACGCGATTCCTCGCGGATTTCTATGCTCTATAAGCTACTTGCTTGTCAATGCGATTGTTCGCGGGTTTCTATAGTCGATAAGTTATTGGCTCGCCAATGCGATTGCTCGCGGGTTTCTATGCCCTATAAGTTACTTGCTCGTCAATGCAATTGTTCACGGGTTTCGATAGGCGATAATTTAATCGCTCGCCAATGCGATTACTCGCGGGTTTCTATGCTCGATAAGTTATTTGCTCGCCAATCCGATCGCTCGCGGGTTTGTATAGTCGATAAGTTATTTGCTCACCAGTGCGATTGCTCGGGGGTTTTTATACTCGAAAAGTTATATGTTTATCAATGCGATTCCTCGCGGATTTCTATGCTCTATAAGTTACTTGTTTGTCAATGCGATTGTTCGCGGGTTTCTATAGTCGATAAGTTATTTGCTCACCCAGTGCGATTTGCTCGCGGGTTCTATGCTTATAAGTTACGTGGCTCGTCAATGTCAATTGTTTTCACGGGTTTCGATAGCGATTAATTTAATCCGCTCGCCAATTGCGATACTACCGCGGGTTTCTATGCTCGATAAGTTATTTGCCTGCCAATCCGATCGCTCGCGGGTTTGTATAGTCGATAAGTTAATTTGCTCACCAGTGCCGATTGCTCGGGGGTTTTTTATACTCGAAACAGTTATAATTGTTATCCAATGCGATTCCTCGCGGATTTCTATGGCTCTATAAGTTACTTGTTTTGTTCAATGCGATTGTTCGCGGGTTTCTATGAGTCGATAAGTTATGGCCTGCCAATGCCGATTGCTCGCGGGTTTCTATGCCTTATAAGTACTTGCTTCGTCAATGCCAATTGTTTATAGTTCACGGTTTCGATAGGCGATAATTTAATCCGCTCGCAATGCGATTACTCGCGGGTTTCTATGCTCGATAAGTTATTTGCTCGCCAATCCGATCGCTCGCGGGTTTGTATAGTCGATAAGTTATTTGCTCACCAGTGCGATTGCTCGGGGGTTTTTATACTCGAAAAGTTATACGTTTATCAATGCGATGCCTCGCGGATTTCTATGCTCTATAAGTTACTTGCTCGCCAATGCGACTGCGCGCGGGTTTCTATGCCTTATAAGTTACTTGCTTGTCACTGCGATTTTTCACGGGTTTCTATAGGCGATAAGTTATTCGCTCGCGGATTTCTATGCTCGATAAGTTATTTGCTCGCCAATCCGATTGCTCGCGGGTTTGTATAGTCGATAAGTTATTTGCTCACCAGTGCGATTGCTCGGGGGTTTTTATACTCGAAAAGTTATATGTTTATCAATGCGATTCCTCGCGGATTTCTATGCTCTATAAGTTACTTGTTTGTCAATGCGATTGTTCGCGGGTTTCTATAGTCGATAAGTTATTGGCTCGCCAATGCGATTGCTCGCGGGTTTCTATGCCCTATAAGTTACTTGCTCGTCAATGCAATTGTTCACGGGTTTCGATAGGCGATAATTTAATCGCTCGCTAATGCGATTACTCGCGGGTTTCTATGCTCGATAAGTTATTTGCTCGCCAATCCGATCGCTCGCGGGTTTGTATAGTCGATAAGTTATTTGCTCACCAGTGCGATTGCTCGGGGGTTTTTATACTCGAAAAGTTATACGTTTATCAATGCGATGCCTCGCGGATTTCTATGCTCTATAAGTTACTTGCTCGCGAATGCGACTGCTCGCGGGTTTCTATGCCTTATAAGTTACTTGCTTGTCACTGCGATTTTTCACGGGTTTCTATAGGCGATAAGTTATTCGCTCGCGGATTTCTATGCTCGATAAGTTATTTGCTCGCCAATCCGATTGCTTGCGGATTTCTATGCGCGATAACCAATTTGTTCGTCAATGCGATTGCTCGCGGATTTCTATGCTCGACTACTAGTTGCTAACCAAGCCAATTGCTCGCGGGACATATGCACAACAAACATTTGATCTTTAAAATACATACTGTTTGTAATTCTGAAAACCAATCAGTTATTGTAAGAAGTATTAATTGTCAATGCATGCGTGTTGTTCTATTTGATATCATATAGGATAATGCTGGGAATAAAGTTGAGTGATAGAAAAACTATAGTACGGATAAGAAGATAAACAGGAATGAACGACTTAATTAAATAGATCACAGAACGAAAATGGTCCTAGACTGTAAACATTATAAGAACGAGAGACGAAAGATGGATAGATGATAGACTGGCACATGCAAGCACACAACGTAGATGACCTGAGCAGAAGAGGAAAGATCTATGTCACACACAACAAGGGCAAAACAAGGTTGAAGAAGAACTCTCCGTATTATATTTAATAATAAAGGTAAAGTTTTCATAAAATATAATGAAAAATATGTGCTAAATTTTAAAAACGTACCTAACCAAAGAAAACTTCTTCTTCTACATTGATACAATTATATTTACAGAAATACGAGCAAATTAGCTGCCGAGTAAACGGATGGCGAGCAACTGTCTTGGCCACCCCCACTCCCAGCGAACAATCGCAAATCGAGAATTCGGTGGCGAGCAAGTAGGAATGGTAAGCAAATAACGTAAGGTTTGTTTTCAAAATTTCGCTGTTTGTTTCTTTGTTTTGAATTTTCGTTGTAAAATTGACAAGAAAGAGGAAGTTTTTGCAGATTTGTATCCAATCAGCATGAAACAACTGAGAAAGACTTTTTCGTTGCCTAACCACCGTGCGTTCCTGCAGTCATACATTAACATTTTATATAACCGAAACAAAAAAACACTTACAGAAGGAAGAAGCTAAAGGAATCGAACAAAATATCGGAAATGATTTGCAATTTATCAGCAGGAACCTCCAACCAGTAATTAAGCGCGTCGACAACGCTGTGTCGGATACTTTTCCCGGGAACAGATATGATATGGAAAAACGGTCTGAGAAGATCCTGCAATTGTAGTAAATCAAAACAAGCTAAACCTCTAGAAAAAAAGTTTTGTTAAACTCTAAGCACCTTATCTACAGTATCGATGGTTTCTTCGGTATCCTTGAATTGTGTGCTTTCTTTGTGCGTTTTGGCTTGAATGCAATTTATTTTCATAGCTTCCATCTCTGCTTTTGTAGTGTGGATGGTATAGACAATTTATTGATTTGTATTTATCTACAACAAAAAAAGAAAAATGTATTAAAGCGTTTATTAGGGTTTATTGAGGGTAATTTAATCGTCAATTGTAGTTTCAGAACACGCAACTATAAAGAAAACGTGTTTACATTGGGCAAGTAAAACTACAAATACTGTTCTTCCTTCAAATTACCGAATTACCATAACATGACAGAACTACATTACCATTATTAAAATTCGAATTTATTAAAGCTTTAGATGCAAGCGTACCTTAGTTTAGAGAATTACTACGCGTAATGTATATCTAACAGGTAGGTAGGCTACATACATTACAGCTATGTGTATCCCATAGGCATCTTAGGAAACTTTACATTGTTTAAATAAATAAAAATTAAAGTTGTTACGTTGTGTCTACTAAGAAACGACAATCAAACTATTTACTAATAAATAAGATGCAGTTTTGCAATAGATACATTTACAATATTTTTTCATATAATTTAAACAAAACAAATACAGAGAAAGCAAAAATAGCATAAAAATATGTTGACATTATAATAAAATCCGTCCATCTTGCTGTTCGCAGAAGTCAATCCGTTGCAGAAGAGAATTTCCCACACGGGTTACATGTGCGGGGTGACTGACTTATATGATTCAATACTTTCATGTAAATCTTCCTAAGTTTCTAAGCGAGTTTTTGCAGACGACGTTTTTTACTTTACCTCACAGAAAGAAATCTAACAGAGTCAAGTCCGAACTACTTGGGGGCCATGGATGAATTACACCTCTTGTAATTAATCTGTTATGTAAAGTGACATCTTGGTAGTTTCTTACAATTCTATAGAAGTGGGCAGGTGCTCCATCATTTTTAAACCATACATTTTGTCTAACATAAAGATAAATGTCTGCTAAACGTTGAGGTAAATCATTTTCTAAAAAATATAAATACTTTTCCCCATTTAAACTGCCCTCAAAGAAGTGGGAACCAACGATAAAGTTGTCAACGATACCACTCCACACGTTTACGGTAAAAATTCCTTGAAAGTGTGCTTGTCGAATCGAATATTGGTTATCTTGTAAAAAAAATAGCAATTGTGTCTATTTACACACCCACCGTTACTAAACGTCGGATCGCCAGAAAATAGAATATTTCTTACAATCATTGGATCAGTAGTAATTTGTTTTCCTAAAAATTAGCAGACATTCACTCGACGTTCATCTTCAGGAAGGTGAATGTGACGTGGTAAGGACAAAACCGGTTTACTTTTAAAATATTAAATACTGAACTTTGGTTAAAGCCTCCAGTTCTTGCAACTACTCGTTGGCTTATATGGGTATTACCAGCTACGTGTTCGATGACTGTCGCTTCAGATTCTATAGTTGTGACATGTCTCCGTCTCACTTTTGGCTTGGAAAACTATCCATATTGCCTTAAATGTCTTTCCAAACGCCTGAAAGCATTATGTGATGGAAGGTGTTATGTTCGGTTAAAATTTGCCGCTCTGTAGGAATTAATTTCTTAATTTAATTGCCGCTCCATAGAAATTTATAACGTTATTTGAATTGCCGTTTGTATGTTAACAGTTTTGGTTACTTTGCGTCTTTCTAAAATTGAGTTGTATTGACTGCAGGTTTGTTAGTATTTTCCTCTCGGAAATTAATTTATGGCCAAATTAGTCCCAGAATTGTTCAAGGTTTTTTTCTTTGTAGTTATATTTTCGCCGATCAGACGGGATTTCTAGGAACTTCTTTGTTCAACAGTGCTAGCATTTAGGAAATGTTTTTAGGCTTCTCTCGAAGGTCACACGTTAATTTTCCTTCTAGAACGCAAATTAGGCTTAGGTGGTGTTTTTTGGGAACACGGGGAAAAGAAGTCAGTGGGCAACAAGCTTGGGTCCGGGACGAACGTTCATGTAGAGCGGGGTTTTTTCGCGGCACCTGTTAAACTAAATATGTACCGAATATTGCTTTAGGCAATTAGTATCATTTCGACAAAGTCGGATCTATATCAGTTTTAACAGTGTAGCCTGGTTACAGAACAATCAAGTGTGATTGTTTTTTTCTTCGATTCATTAGGATAAAAGCGTTTGAACCCGTGAAAATGTGATTGTTGGGTCTGTTGGTGTTACAAGCGTTGGAAATTTTTGTTGCCCGACTGTCCCCGTTGGAAATAATTAAACTGATCCTGTTGGGAATAATTTGCTTCCCCAGGAGCGTACCTACCAACGTTTCGTCCCCTTGGTTTCCTGAGGCGTTCTACCTTTTTTCCGAACCGGAAAAAAAATACCCCCTTCCTCGACTGGACCTGCATCTGAAAATCAACACCCCCCGGAATTGTGCCTGCATCCACCGGAATTCAAGGTAAAGAAGCTAGTTTTCTGTGTTGCGAAATTAAGAACCTTTCTTTTCGCGCCATCTTGCAAAATTTAAGTGTTTGAACCTCTTTTTGTGATAAATAAGAAGCGGCCTTCAGACGCCAATCGTCATTTTCTTTTTCTGTGCTGCTGTAAAATTAGTAACTATAAATATTGTGTGATTCCTGTAACCTCGACGCCACTGACCACGCAGAGTTATTGAAAGATTTTAAATGCCGTTGGCCATGGGCGGCGAGTTCTCCCCTTTTCCGAACGTTCAAAGTAATCAGTTGTAATCTAGAATTATAAAATCACTTTTGCTGTTATTTTCGTTGTACTGTCGTTTCCACTAATTTGATTATCAGCGTTTTGAAATATTATATCTTTTATTATTGCATTTTGTATTTGTGTGCATGAATTTTGCAAGCTTAAATATATAGGAGGAGGCACAACAAAGATGAGTTCCATTCCCGTAAGCTGTTCGCTTCTCGGCCTTCCACGAGCACCTACTATCAGCTGGTTTTGGAAGGTGGCGCCAACTTATTTTGACTTACCCTGTACACAACTAAAGATTTCCTCCCGTAAGCGATTTTCACGAACTCCCTCTACTCCTCTGAGTTAAGCTGTAGGCCGTTTTCCATCTATCTGGTTACTGGTCGACGAAAAAGCTCGATTGGCCCGTAACAAAGGGGTCTATCTTTGTGCATATCGTCGTACTGCCCCTCTGCATTTTCTCAAAATCAACATCATATC
Organism: Limonius californicus; assembly: GCA_014611495.1. Taxonomy (NCBI): domain Eukaryota; kingdom Metazoa; phylum Arthropoda; class Insecta; order Coleoptera; family Elateridae; genus Limonius; species Limonius californicus. The sequence continues at coordinate 8,190 of JABXWE010007305.1, forward strand.
CATTTTCTTGTTGTTATTATAATAAGATTCTATACAAATCAACAACTTTCAACACAAGTTTGTTAAATTTTGACAAAACAGTAGTTGAGATTTGCCTGTCCAAAGGACATGTAAACAAATATTTTTTATAGCTAAAATGAAAAGTTGACTAGGCATTCCACGCACATGTGAGAGGTGTAGCCTACCTACTTGTTACAAGACAAAATGATCACACTGTATATTTCTTCTGTGATCTGCAACGGCAATCTTAAGTTGCATTTCCTCATATCGGATAGCTCCACAGGGAAACCGAAAGCGGAACGTCACAGATACATGTAAGCAATGGTGGCGTCCCTCAAGGTAGTGTTTTGGGATCATCACGGCATATACTTCCTACTGCCGATTTACCAAATTCACTGAATACAAAACGAGGAACATTTTCGGATAACACAGTGATCATAGCATGCAGACTTTTTGTAAGAGAACTTAAGCATGATAGAAAGATGGATGCACAAAATTACACTTGTACAGGGTGTGGCGATAAAGTTCCGCATAAATTTCAGAATGTTGTGCCTTTTAGTAACTCGATGGTACGCTACAAATTGAACATTTTGAAATACCAGTAACTGGATTTGAAAAAACACTAATTTTACAACAACACCATTAGACTTTTAGATCTTTACCCCGGTAAATGTACAAAAATGTGAAATTTGAAATAGGAAATAAGTTAGGAAGGTATCTAGAAAAACTGGAGAACATTAAATAGTAACCTAAATATAAGTTTTAAAATAAGTTTCATATTTTAGCGCGGTGTAATTAAATGATATTGCTGTATATATATCGACCTTTTTGTAGAGTTGCTTTGTTTTGAAGTAATTGGTATTTAACTAGAAAAAATTTTATACTATTTTATACAAGTTTAACGAAAATAGGCAACATACCTGACACGGAATTTTTGGTTTAAAACTCAAGAGCACTTTGCTGGTAAGAACCGAACGGATCAGTGTGAATCATGCCATTATTATTTAACCCAAGGCTATTATAATCAGGTAAACATATATATATTTAGAAACGGTCTTTTACCTGAGTTCTGAATCTCAAAGGAAAACGTACACAAAATAATTTAATATGATGTTTAAATGTTTAGAAGGTCAACCCTACTAAACATTCTAAATATTATTTTATATGATTTTATTTATTTTTCTCTCTACTTTATAATGCGATTTTACAATTTAACGTCGCTTAAAATTCCAGTAGTAATTTAGATATACCTATACATAAAATCATGATTAATTATTAACAAAATTAATCGTAACATAATTGTAAATAGAAATGGTCACTATCGGAAGTAGGTGGTACATTAAAAAACACATTCGGTACATCTACTAAATTGTTTGTGTCCTTGACTGATGCAACAGTAGTTGCGCTATTCACTGCGAACTTTGCGGCACGCCTTTTCTTAATTTTTTCTTTCACATTTGGTCTTTCTTGAAACATCTGATTATAGGGGCACTGTCACGGGTGGCCTAAATTTAAATATCTCTTGTAATTAGTCGTAAAAGTTTAAAAACTCAATTAAACATACGTATTCTTGCAATAAGATAAGATAAGATAAGATAAGATAATTTATTTAACTGTGTTACATATAAAAATATATTTACAGCAGGTCTGGCAATAGATATTATAACACACATGTACATAAAAAGTTTTACAATAAACGTTATATTACAGCGAAACTTCTAACATGTAAACAAAAGGGAGTGTCCAAATATTCCTGAACGCCATAAAAACATTTGTCAATTAAATAGTGTTTTACCTTGAATTTGAAACAGCTGAAATTCAAGGCTTTCACAAAAACAGGTAAATGATTGTATAATTTGAGATTCAGGGAATTCTTTTCGGATTTTCGAAGCCTAAATCGAGAATTCCTTAGTGCATTGCCGAATCTCGTGTTATGTTCATGAAAGTCTGTTAACAGGAAGATTGTCTATATTCCTGTGAATTTCAAGCAAGGTCACATAGATATATATATATAGATGGTAATGACATTATCCCAAATTTAATAAATATAGGACGGCAATGCTCCCTGCTGCCTGCATTCCCAAGAATCCGGATTGCTTTTTTCTGTTGACGAAAAATCCGTAAAGCATGTGATGAGTTTCCCCATAAAATTGTGGCATAACTGATGAGTGAATGAAATAGCGAGAAATACGCCAATCTTAAAATGTCAGGGGTTACAAATTGTTTTAAATTTCTGAGCAGGAATACGACGCTGGATATTTTTTTGCTAAGATAGTCAACATGAGACGACCAGTTTAAGGAATTGTCAAGTACCACTCCTAGCATATGGACGTTGACCCCTATCGTTACGTTATTAATAGATGAGAAAGTAATCCTTTGAGTTTTGTCTTGATTAAGTTTAAGTTTATTGGTGTAGAACCATTTTTCAGCTTGTTTCTCACTTTGGACAGACAATTGTAGAGAGCTATCAAGAGTTTTCGCAGAAGAAAGTAAAGTAGTGTCATCGGCAAATAACACACAACATTTGGGAACCATGTAATGGTACAGGTCGTTAATATAAATAATGAATAGAAGAGGACCTAATACGGACCCCTGAGGGACACCGTGCACTACTTGTTTGAGCGCAGAATTTACGTTGTTAATATTCACACATTGTGTTCTATTTTGAAAATAAGATGTGAAAAGACTGAGTGATGAATTTCTTACACCATAAAAACTTAGCTTATGCAAAATGACATCGTGCGGGACACAATCAAAGGCTTTCGAGAGATCGCATAATGTAACAGCCGTGTGATTACCTTCCTCAAGCCCCTCGACTATATAGTTAACCACTTTCTGAACGGCTTGAGTTGTAGATTGTTTGCTGCGAAAACCGAATTGGCTAGGATTAAAGAGAGAGTTATCCTCAAAATATTGAACTAGTTTAGCCTTTATAATTTTTTCGAATATTTTGGCAAAAATTGGGATAATTGAAATAGGGCGGTAATTGTCAATAACAGTTTCATCACCTTTTCTAAAAAGTGGAATCACTTTTGTGATTTTAAATTCTTCAGGAAAAACACCAGATTTAAAGCAGGCATTTATAAGCACGGATAAAGGAAATGCAATTATATCCATTACCTCTTTAACTATTTTACTGTTCAAGTCATAAACATCTAGACAACTTGAATTTTTTAAAGACATTATATCTTCACAAACCTCCTCAGGTGTAACACTTTCAAGATTAAACAAACAAGTTGGAGTTGGGACTGCTTCAAGCAGATCCATCGCGTCATAGTTGGTATGGGGAAGTGACGCAATTAAATTGCTGGCTATGGTAACAAAGTAATCGTTAAAAAGATCCGGTGCAATATCTGGATCAGGTTTAACTGAACATCCGCCATTTCTTTCGGCGTTGATTAGTTTCCAAGTATCTTTTACCTTATTGTCGGAGTTTACAATAAAGTTGTTGTAAGCACATTTTTTTGCATTTATAATTTCAATTTTATATTGTTTACGTAAAGCATTATACTTAATTAGTACATCCGGATTTTTACTATCATCATCATCATCATCTGACATGGAGCTGACTCGAAGGCCGATCCTGGATACGCCAGGCCCACCCCATGCCAGTAAGTGGGTAGGGACTTAAGAATAGGGTGGGATCGGGTGGGGCATTGCACAACGTTAGCATGTCTGCAATGCATACCGCAAGACACCGCTGATGCAACACCGGGTAGTTAGTAAACTACGCATCAATGGGTGTTGAGTACGTAGCCGAGACCGTTATGCTCCTAAGCAGCTGAACCTACTAACTTTGATAGCAAAGTTTCACAATGTTCTGATTTCACATTTATCTCGTCGTCTAAGGTTACATAGTGCACCTATCTTAGATTCCTAGGAAGTAATAGCTTCTTAAGAGGTACTCCCTGACTGAGTTAAACGGCCCTTTATGCTATGAGACTTCTGAGCCTAATAGCCTGAGGATCTAGATTTAAAGTGTTCGGAGGTCTTATCTTATTAATGTGGAAGGTGAACAAAGTGCTCCTATCCTAGGTGCCTAATGACTAACGAACTACTGGAGATTTACCGCCCGGATTTCCATTCGGTTTCCATTGCGTTGGCCGTTTGCTTCGGGATTGAACGTTCGGCGTACGCCCATTCCTCCAATGTCTCTGTAGGCACGCCGGTGCTCTGTATGTCCCTCTCCAATAACGTCTTCCACGTAGAACACGGTCCTCCGATCTTCTTTTCCTCGGGCTGCATGACTTAAGCTTGCTGTAGAGGCTGGCTGGCCGGTCCTCTTTGACCAAGCGCCCCGCAGTCACTTCCCGATACAATAAGCCGTCCAATACATCAAATACATATCCATCTCCCATCATATAAATAATGTAATCCGAATCCTAACGACCTTATTCCAAAACATCCAAACTTAATACAAATCCTAGTAATCTGTTTTACATGTAAAATGTTGTGTAACAATAAAAGTTTACGTTTTACACTAAAATGGAAATTAGCAATTTTAAATGCAATTTACTAACTTATGTAAGGATGAACAGATTATCGATGACTGCGATAATAAATAATCCTAATAATAATATAAAGAAATAATTAATATTATTGGCAATCTCCAGCATCTGTGTGAATCGTACAATTATATGTAAAATTGATAGTGAAATGACAATATTGTAATAAATACCAACGTTTTCAATATTCCTACCTTTCCTGTGAATGATCTATAATTAAAATCTTATCATTGTTTGTATCATTGTTTTTTGCCAATTATAAATTTGCAATTGAAATACAATTTATGTAATTACGTAAGGATGAATAAACTGTCAATGACCACGACAAGAAACAATCCCAATAATATACAGATGAAATAACTAATATCATTAGTTACAGTTTTGCAAAAATGTTTAGTTTTAAACGAAATGGAAGCTTTGTAAACCTGTTATACAGCAAAATTCAATACAAATCCTAAGAGCATTGTTAACGTGCAAGATGTTTATTCCGAAAATGCTTCGTGGGCAATATAATGGAAATTTTGCAAACTCTTATTAATATATGTCAGCGCAAAGTTAATAACAAAAGATTTCGGTCTGATTCCTGGAATTATGAAGTCCAAAGAACGTATCACATCACATCATAAATTACGCCCTGAAATGGTCTGCGAGACGGCTTGCCCGAAATAGTGAAATGTTTGGTGATATTTTAGTAAAAGAATATTATTCAGAATGTTAGCTCTTGCGGCATGCGGCCAAGGGGGTCGTCTCCTGGACTGGTTTTAATGCCAGTGCAGAGCGTTCTTTACCCTTGTATTTAATTAATTACAAATTGGGTATTGCGTTTACACCGTGTGTTTCATTAACCGTTGACATATATGTCCGACGCCCAGCCCATCAAAAATTTGTACAAATCCGAGTAACATTTTTTCATGCACAATGTTTATGCCTAACATGTGTGGAACAGTAAACTTGTTATTCCTAAGCTGAATGAAGGTTCTGTTTGCCTTGTACCGCCACGTCAAATCAGTATTTATGTTGATTTGAATTTTACCAAGAATTTCAGTCCCAAATCGGCTTGCATGCCAGCCCCTTGTACCCTTGCGGCTCCTACCCAACCCCTCACTGCCCCCACCGATGTCTACCCGCCTATGCGATAATCTACTTTCCCTTGTTACAACATTCACCCGTTTGAAATTCTGTTCCAATTTTTTACCATTTTTGTAATTCTATTAGACTACAATACTACAAAAGGTGACTTAGCTTTGTTTGTTTGATCGTCTACACCCCGAATGCTTCCCTGAAAGCCTCAATCTTCTCACCCGCACTAGAGCACGCAAATCCTCCTTGGAACAGGTGTACGCCAGGTGAGCGCGATTGCCTACACATTACACTTGTTTCTCGCACCGAAACAAACCCAGCAGCCCGCCCGAAGGAACCCAAAGCATGCCCGTTAAAGCCCGCTTATTTGCAGTATTTTCATGCGGAGACGCGGCCAAAGACGACCACTCCGGTCGACCGCTTGAGTCGGAGTCCAGTACATCCGGATTTTTACTAACATTATAAATCAGTTTTACACAGGATAATTTATCTCTTAGTTGCCTAAGTGAATCACTAAACCAGTGAGCAACGGGCTTATTTTTATTAGAACATTTCTTTATCGGAAAATGTTTATGTACAAGCGATTTAAAATTGTTTACGAGAAACTTAGACATTCGGCTTACGTTAAAGTCTGGGTCGCAAAAGATTGTCCAGTCAATATCTGACAACGCCGCTCTGAATTTTTCTAGGCCATGTATAGTTATCTTCCTCCTATATGTTGGTTTAGGAGCATCTGTGATCGCAGTGATTTTAATAAACTGGCCACAGTGGTCGGACAGACAGGGATCAACAACACCACACGCATAATTATTAACAGTTAAGTTTGTTAAAATGTTGTCAATGCAGGATGCAGACGTTTTTCCTATTCTAGTAAAGTCTGTTATAACAGGGTTTATACCATAAGAAGATATTACACACATAAGATCTCTTAAATTTGCAGAGTTACTGCTAAAATCGACATTAAAGTCTCCTAAAAGTATCACATTTTTTGAGATAGTAACATATATATCTAATACATTTTCTAACTTGTCTAGGAATATGCTAAAATCTCCATTGCCAGAGCGGTACACAGTTATAATTATCATTTTGGTTGTTAATAATTCAACCCCGCAAAATTCAACATTAATTTCACTATTGTATGGATCTAAATTCAGAGGCTTACATTTAATGTATATTAGAACACCATTCTCGGGGTCAAGCAGATTCCACAAATTTGCAATTTTCTAGGCTTTATTTATTTTTGCCAAGCGCACCTTCTCTGAAGAAAAAGTGTGAAACACTTCCCGCGGTTCGGAGCCCGCGGTAAAGAGTAGGTCCCTGTGCTTGTGTACCTTATTTTACATCAAGTCACAAACATAAGAGAGAATGGTCTCTTGAGAGCCAAAGGACTATATAGGGTGTTCCTAAATATCATGTACATACGGAAGGAGCTAATTCTTTGGCTTATTTTATGACTAAAAGTTCATATAAACATAGGTCCGCAAACGCTTCGTTACTGATCTACGGGATGTTGAAATTTCAAGATTTTTTTAGTTTTTTCTTTATATCTCCTGTAGTTTTTGAGATATTTAGCTCAAATTTGGTATACAGGTTACGCTGCAGGGCTTACATCATTGGTTGAAAATCTACAGGGAGATACTTTTTCAGGGGTCATGCCCCCTTTTCTCCCCCTGAACTTTTTTGCGGTGCGCCGCTGGTAGATTCTAAAATACAAAATGAGTTTCCTGTTTTATTTAGAATCTTTTTGTTCTCCTGTAGGTTTTTCGTATCTGCGAGGGATTTCGAGAAAAAAAATTAAAAACGATTTTCTGTAATTCGCTAGAAAATTAAAATTTTTAAAATGGTCTGGTAGGCTCTGGCTTTATTTGGATAATCTTATGTTTCCATTAATTTTGACAGTTTAGTCGGCACTACCTGTTAAAAATTAAAGCTGGGATGACCCGGTTTTTGTAGCAATGATTTATTACAATACAAGAAACCAAAACAATAACCATAACAAGGGAACTACGTTACAAAAATTGTTGAAAGTGACCTCCTCCAACCCTTATACATGCTCCGCTCTTCTTCTCATTGATGCCGTACTCTTTCGAACACCCCCGGAGTATTTCTTACGGTTTCAAATGCATCTAATATTCGATTTCCTAAGTCATCAACGATATTCATTGGTGTTGTATACACTAGAGATTTGAGATGTCCCATAGGAAAAAAATCTAGGCTATTTAAGTCAGGGGACCTAGGGGTCCATGACTGAGGTCCACCCCGCCCTATCCAATTGTTCTCATACACTTTATTTAAATGCTCCTGAGCCAAACTAGAAAAAATATGCTGGGGCGCCATCGTGCATATACCATATTTGATTTCTCAGCAAAAGAGGTAAGTCTTCGAGTAGTAAAGGCAATTCGCGTTGCAAAAAATGCCTGTATGAGTGACCAGTAAGTCGACCAGGCAAACAGAAAGGACCAATCAAATGATCCCCAATTATACCACCCCATACATTTAATGAGAACTGCTCTTGAAAATGCGTTTCTACAATTCCATGTGGATTTTCTTGAGCCCATATGTGGTTGTTATGAAAATTTGTAATAGAATTCCTTGAAAAATTGGCTTCGTCGGTAAAAAGGATTTTACAATCAAAATTGGGATCTACTGCTATCCTATTGAGGTACCACTGGCAGAAATTAATCCTTAAAGGGAAATCTCGAGGAAGAAGCGCATGCACCCTTTGAATGTGGTAAGGGTATAGAAGAGAATCACGCAAGATATGTCAAACAACTTGATGACCAATATTTAAATGTTCAGATATTTTTCTGGTGCTAGTGTCTGATGTTCTTCTATTTTATTTAGAACAGCTTCTTCGATCTGTGATGTTCTAACAATACGTGGTTTGCCTGCATCGTTGGTATTCTTATTAAAAGTTCCAGTTTCTACAAGACGCCTATGAATATTCGAGAATATTCGATGATCAGGTATCATTCTATTGGGATAGCGCTCCATGTACAGACGTCTGCCTTCTCTTGCATTTCCATTCGCAAGGCCATAGATGAAATACATCTCAGCCATGTCAGAATTCGTAAAATTTGGCATTGTTGCGAGATTATAACGAGTATTTAA
>JABXWE010007306.1:0-22200 GCA_014611495.1 Limonius californicus
TAATATTTTTATAACAGAAAAATTTTATTGTCCCGAAGCAAAGATATTATTTGTATATATAATAATATATATTTTTGTAAACGAAGCATATGATCATTATAAACGGAAAAAAAACATTTTATTATCGATAAAAATATTTTTATGAACGGAGTAAATTATTAAGAAAGACAAACATTAGTGTTGAAATTTCTTTCGTTAGGCTAACATCCTATCCGGCATACGTGCAAAGAAAGCTCACAAAACCGGCTGCAAAGAACTAATTAAGGCACAAACCCTTGTTTTATTAAAGTTTTGTCACAACAGCCACCAGCAAGTGCTAATTTCAGAAGGATTAAACACTCGAATTTTTCGAACGCTCTTAATAGAGACGCAGAACATGTTATGATACAACAGATCTTTACAGTTATTTTCATTAATTACCTACCGGCGAGCATTTATTTTTCGAACACTCGGTTGTCAACGAATTAAGTTTACTTGACTTCGTGTCCGTAAAACATAGGTCTAAATTTTTCAAAATCTTGTGGCTCCGTCCGAAACCTTAGGCCAACCTCCAACGTCACTCAGGTGTAGATTGTGTTGCCTTTGTCCATAGAATCATCTTGGGGAATTTTAAATAACTAAAATATCCTGAGATATAGTGTATTGCACTTCCTATTTTGGAACTTACCTTAAGCTGTAGGGTTCCATTGCACCATGATACCTATAACACACATTAGACGTTTAGTTTAAGTTTCAAAACAGGCGAAATTCGTTCAGTTGGTTCCACATCGAAAACTAATTTGTAAGAGAAACAGTACAAGTAGTTCATCAAAACCTAATATTGTGTTAGTTAATTATTATCTTTAGGTAAACAACATATCAAATGAAAGCTAATTGAATGGATCTTGAAATTAGGGTAATATAGTGTTATGTTATTTTCAAATTCGCCGCTTTATATGAATTAATTCCGTAATTTGTTTGCCGCTTCGTAAGAATTAATAACGCTATTTTAATTGCCGTTTGTATATTGGATGCAGTTTTGGTTACATTGCGTCTTTGTAGAATTGAGCATTAAGTTTTATTGGTATTTTCCGTCCTGAAATAATTTATGACCAAGGGAGTCCCAGATTTGTTCAAGGTTTTTCTTTGTAAGATATTTATCGCCGTTGTTAAACAGTGCTAGTATTCAGGAATTGTTTTTCGGCTTCTCTCGAAGGTCACACGTGTTAAAAATCTTTCTAAAACATTTCATCACATGTCGCAATATGGTGCAATCTTTTGAGGGGGGTGCAGATTCCCATTGCGGTTTTACGTCAGTCAGTCTTCCACCTTTCATGACTCCGATGTTTTCCCAAATTATATCTTCAGGGGAGGGCCGTAAATATATCGAGTGCTGCAAGTGGCGGCTTTTGAGTGTTTTTGAGGGGTATCTGTTATGTGTGTTCCGTCTCGTTGTTTTCTTACCAAGGGGGATTTACAGACCATCGGCTACTGCCGGATTTAAAAGGGAAACACTTGATTCAACCCCGGTGTAGGCAATTCCGTGTGAATTGGCCGATCGCCGTTAGGCGAATTAATTTCGAAACCAGCTCCCGTCGCTCTGCGGTTATCATTTGTGCGCTGAATGCATCAAAAGTTCTGGGCCCCTGGATGTTCACTTCATTCAACCCATGCTTCAGAATCGTACCCATGGATTTTTATCATCTTGTGAACCAGTATTGTGCCGGCCGCTCCTATTCCCGTTCAAGGTAAAAGATCAAGTTTTGTGACGTGTAAAAGTAATCTTTTTGTTCCGCGTTATCTTGCAAATTTCAAATTTTGCTTTTTTATGTAACTGGAAACAATGACCTTCAGTCGTCATATGTGTTGTTAGTTGTTTTATTATGAAACTACCAGATTATATTCTGTTATTTTTGTGAGCTTCAGCGTCACTGGTGCTACGTAGCTGTATGCAGAACGTAAATCCCGTTGCACTAGTGGCGGCGAGTTTCTCTGATCGTTCAAGAATTAAAACTATGTAATTCAAACTTATAGCGTTATCACTTGTCATTTTATTGTATTGCTATATTTTAGCCGTTTAATTATATGTCTTTAAAAATTTACTGCCTCTTTTATTTTTGTGTACTCTGTATTTGTCTGTGTAAAAATTTTGCAAACTCCAAATACATAGGAGGAGGCACAATAAAGGTAGGTTGCATTCCCGTAAGCCGTTCGCTCCTCGGCTTTCCACGAGGACTTACAATCAGCTGGATTTGGAAGGTGGCGTCCATTTATTTTGACTTATCCTGTACACAAGTAAAGATTTACTCCCATAAGCGATTTTCACGAACTCCCCCTACTCCTCTGAGCTAAGCTGCATCCATCTGGTCACGGGTCGCCGAAAAAGCTCGATTGGCCCGTAACAGATGGATGGATAAAGGCTTGCAGCTTAGCTCAGAGGAGTAGGGGGAGTTCGTGAAAATCGCTTATGGGAGAAAATCTTTAGTTGTGTAGTTGTGTAGGGTAAGTCAAAATAAATGGGCGCCACCTTCCAAATCCAGCTGATTGTAGGTCCTCGTGGAAGGCCGAGGAGCGAACAGCTTACGGGAATGGAACCTACCTTTATTGTGCCTTCTCCTATATATACAAAACCAAAACCATCGGACTTCTAAACATACCGTTTATGGACAAAATACATCCGCAGATATTACTGGCATTGAAAGATTAACTTATCTGTTCGTATCGCGCGTTCAGCCAAAGTTTAATGTTGATGATATATCGGCATTCTTGAAGAAAAACTCTATTGATATACAAACATGTGAATCTTTACAGACTAAATTTAATACCTATAAATCCTTTAAGTTGGGTGTTAAACAAAGTGAAGCGAAAAAAATTCTTAATCAGAACCTTTGGGGGTCAAATATTCTCATAAAAAACTTCAGATCGAAACGTCAAGAAAATAAGGATTTTCCAAGGGGTCAAATATTCTCATAAAAAACTTCAGATCGAAACGTCAAGAAAACAAGGATTTTCCAAGGGGGTCAAATATTCTCATAAAAAATTTCAGATCGAAACGTCAAGAAAACAAGGATTTTCCAAGGGAGCCGACAAAGCAGCTGTAAATATTGCTGTTGCTCATAATAATTATGAAAATAGTGACAGACAGAAACTATTCCACGTTAATGGTGAAAAAGCACTGCGATGTGATAGTGTTAATTTCTTTCACATTAACATACAGTGTTTGACTAAAAAAATGGCCCAAATTTCTATGTTCCTGGACAAGTATGATTATGCTGCTCTCTGTATGTCGGAACACTGGCAATCCGAGACAAATTTAAAATTAATAAAAGTGCCAGGTTACAAGCTTGTAAGTTATTTCTGTAGGTCTAACTTCCAGCATGGTGGTGTATCTATTTTCATAAAAAACAACATTTAGATTCATACAATAGTGAAATTAATGTTCAATTTTGCGGTGTTGAATTACTTATTATTAACAACCAAAATGATAATTATAACTGTGTACCGCTCTGGCAATGGAGATTTTAGCTTATTCCTAGATAAGTTAGAAAATGTATTAGATATCTATGTTACTATCTCAAAAAATGTGATACTTTTAGGACACTTTAATGTCGATTTTAGCAGTAACTCTGCAAATTTAAGAGATCTTATGTGTGTAATATCTTCTTATGGTATAAACCCTGCTATAACAAACTTTACTAGAATAGGAAAAACGTCTGCATCCTGCATTGACAACATTTTAACAAACTTAACTGTTGATAATTATGCGTGTGGTGTTGTTGATCCCTGTCTGTCCGACCACTGTAGCCAGTTTATTAAAATCACTGCGATCACAGATGCTCCTAAACCAACATAATATAGGAGGCAGATAACTATACATGGCCTAGAAAAATTCAGGGCGTCCTTGTCAGATATTGACTGGACAATCTTTTGCGACCCAGACTTTAACGTAAGCCGAAGTCTAAGTTTTTCGTAAACAATTTTAAATCGCTTGTACATAAACATATTCCGATAAAAAAATGTTCTAATAAAAATAAGCCAATTGCTCACTGGTTTAGTGATTCACTTAGGCAACTAAGAGATAAATTATCCTGTGTAAAACTAATTTATAATGTTAGTAAAAATCCGGATGTACTAATCAAGTAAAATGCTTTACGTAAACAATATAAAATTGAAATTATAAATGCAAAAAAATGTGCTTACAACAACTTTATTGTAAACTCCGACAATAAGGTAAAAGATACTTGGAAACTAATCAACGCCGAAAGAAATGGCGGATGTTCAGTTAAATCTGATCCAGATATTGCACCGCATCTTTTTAACGATTACTTTGTTACAATAGCCAGCAATTTAAGCGTCACTTCCCCATACTAACTATAACGCGATGGATCTGCTTGAAGCAGTCCCAACTCCAACTTGTTTGTTTAATCTTGAAAGTGTTACACCTGAGGAGGTTTGTGAAGCTATAATGTCTTTAAAAAATTCAAGTTATCTAGATGCTTATGACTTGAACAGTAAAATAGTTAAAGAGGTAATGGATACAATTGCATTTCCATTATCCGTGATAATAAATGCCTGCTTTAAATCTGGTGTTTTTCCTGAAGAATTTAAAATCACAAAAGTGATTCCACTTTTTAAAAAAGCTGATGAAACTATTATTGACAATAATTACCGCCCTATTTCAATTATCCCAATTTTTGCCAAAATATTCGAAAAAATTATAAAGGCTCAATATTTTGAGGATAACTCTCTCTTTAATCCTAACCAATTCGGTTTTCGCAGCAAACAATCTACAACTCAAGCCGTTCAGAAAGTGGTTAAGTATATATAGTCGATGGGCTTGAGGAAGGTAATCATACGGCTGTTACATTATGCGATCTCTCAAAAGCCTTTGATTGTGTCCCGCACCATGTCATTTTGCATAAGCTAAGTTTTTATGGTGTAAGAAATTCATCACTCAGTCTTTTCACATCTTATTTTCAAAAAAAGAACACAATGTGTGAATATTAACAACGTAAATTCTGCGCTCAAACAAGTAGTGCACGGTGTCCCTCAGGGGTCCGTATTAGGTCCTCTTCTATTCATTATTTATATTAATGACCTGACCATTACATGGTTCCTAAATGTTGTGTGTTATTTGCCGATGACACTACCTTACTTTCTTCTGCGAAAACTCTTGATAGCTCTCTACAATTGTCTGTCCAAAGTCCAAAGTCCAAACTTAAACTTAATCAAGACAAAACTCAAAGGATTACTTTCTCATCTATCAATAACTTAACGATAGGGGTCAACGTCCATATCCTAGGAGTGGTACTTGACAATTCCTTAAACTGGTCGTCTCATGTTGACTATCTTAGCAAAAAAATATCCAGCGTCGTATTCCTGCTAAGAAATTTAAAACAATTTGTAACCCCTGACATTTTAAGATGAGCGTATTTCTCTCTATTTCATTCACTCATCAGTTATGCCACAATTTTATGGGGAAACTCATCACATGCTTTACGGATTTTTCGTCGACAGAAAAAAGCAATCCGGATTCTTGGGAATGCAGGCAGCAGGGAACATTGCCGTCCTATATTTATTAAATTTGGGATAATGTCATTACCATCTATATATATCTATGTGACCTTGCTCGAAATTCACAAGAATATAGATAATCTTCCTGTTAACAGAGACTTTCACGAACATAACACGAGATTCGGTGATGCACTAAGGAATTCTCGATTTAGGCTTCGAAAATCCGAAAAGAATTCCCTGAATCTCAAATTATACAATCATTTACCTGTTTTTGTGAAAGCCTTGAATTTCAGCTGTTTCAAATTCAAAGTAAAACACTATTTAATTGACAAGTGTTTTTATGGCGTTCAGGAGGACTCCGACTCAGGCGGTCGAGCGGTGTGGTCGTCTTTAGCCGCGTCTCCGCATGAAAATGCTGCAAATAAGCGGGCCTTAACGGGCATGTTTTGGGTTTCCTCGGGCGGGCTGCTGGGATTGTTTCGTTGCGAGAATCGAGTGAAAGGTGTAGGCAATCGAGCTCACCTTGTTCACCTGTTCCAAGGAGGCTCTGCGTGCTCTCGTGCGGATGGGAACATTCAGCGAGGCTTTCAGGGAGGAATGCAAGTGACCGAATGGTTGTATACTCATTTTCCAAATAAATGGTTTGGTAACGGAGGTCCTATACCATGGCCACCACCTAGACCGCCCGACTTAAATCCTTGTGATTTTTATTTATGGGGTCACTTCAAGCAACTTGTTTATGCCGTGGAAATAAATGATCGTAATCAATTATTGCAGAGGATTCGAGATGCTGAAACTCATATTAGAAATAATATGAATTTATTACGCGTGCAAGAGAGTTTAGTTCGTCGTTGCCAGTTGTGTATTCAGGAGAATGTACTTATGTTTGAATATTTACTGTAGTCTTAATGCTGTTTGTTACAATAAATGTTTTGATGTTCTTAAAATATGATTACTGATTAGTGTTCAAAGAGATAATTATTTTTAAAACCCTATAACTTCGTAACATAGAAAGATAGAACCTACATTCATAAGAACATTTCTTCGTGAAATTACATCCAGTTTTCATTGCCAAAATTTGCAAAAAGTCTAATGAATCACCCTGTAGATAATTAAATGACATATACCGAAAGTATTATAGTGGTACCTCAAATAAGCTGTAACTTAATATAACATTTTCATTAAAATAGAGGGGTTTGTAATCGAACAATAACCTAAGTGCAAGTAATTTAATTACAATGCACAAACTAAAATACATTAAATTAACCATACTTACATACCATTGGTAAATTATAATTTTTCAATAATTATGTACATGGTGGGGCAGCTAAGTTATTCTCCCTCAAAGGTGGTTGACGCAATCCAACTTACAGAAATCACCGCAACTGAAATCATTGATTTTTTATAGTAAAGATGTGGATCGTAGCTCCTTTCTGTTAAGTTAATCTCTTACTGTAGTAATTAACAGTTTTACCAACAGTAATTACATTTCTATTTAAGAAAGAAGGTACCGATTTGTTCAACCGTACTATAATAAGAACCAAACAAGTGAAAAACAAAAAAAAATAGTCGGTTCTCAGTTAATAGCGGGCTGCATGATCAAATAGAATAGCACAGCAAGAATACTGTCTCTCCCTTTCTGCTACATTACTTACTTGCAAATTTTAGATAAAGTTAGATATGAATGGATATTGTGTACGGCCATAATTTTGAAAATGTATGTATATATTACAGGCAACTTATATAATATAGGCATTTTACATAACAACTAGTATTTTCACATAATTTCATAAATTGTCTAAAATAGGCATTTATATAATATTTGTATGATTTAAACATAAACCAACGAAATTTTACACATGAAATGGAATGCCTAGACAGTATACAGCCTGTTTCAGAGTAAGCGCCTTATTTTTTTTTAGCCACACTATGGGTACTACTTTCAAAATATTTGGCAGTAGTATCTTTCAGGACATTCTCTACACGATGGTGATATCAGGTTTTCAATTGGACGAATTATTTCAAAATGGCGACTTTCAACTTTTTTTTTTAATGGAATGCCATCATTTTTTTTATTATTGAGAACCTAAAAACATTCTTTTTAGATAGTATTTCGTTTTTCTTAAAAATGCATTTCTTTCCCTATCAAAAAGCAAACTAACATTTTAATCTAGTAGCGCATGAATGTTTTACACTCGATGTTATTTTTGTCCAATATCAAGCAGCGGTCGACACAAAAGAAACAATTAAACTTTAATCTAGTAGTCAAACGTCAATCAATACAATTTAGTTGTCAGTGCTTGTTAATAACAATTGTATTATTGAAGATTATAATTGTTAATTTAAAATTAATTGATACGTTTTTAAAATGCCGTTAAGTTATACGAGAGACGAGTTAATTGATATGCTCCTAATATTTGGAAAAGCAGATGAAGATCCTTATGAAGCAGCCAGATTGTACAGAAATAAATATCCAAACAGAAGGCACCCTGAACATCGAACATTTACTAAATTATTGGAGAGAACGCGTGAAACGGGAACTGTAGATTATAAGAAACCGGTACATGCAAACCCACCTGCTTGCAATGACGACAACGAAAACCAGGTAATGCTACACATTATTGAGAATCCCCATGTCAGTACTAGGGAGATTGCAGATTTGGTTGGAATATCGCAAACTTCGGTTTGGAGGATAATAAAAAAAATAAATTTCACCCATTCAAAATGATTCTTCACCAAGAATTAACCGAAAATGATTTTCTGTTAAGAATTAATTTTGCACAGTGGGGTTTGCAACAGATAGGACAAAATGGAAACTTTTTTAACAACGTTTTATTTTCGGACGAAGCAAGTTTTCGAAATGATGCTGTTGTTGTAAGACATAACATGCATTATTACGATAATGTAAATCCACACTGGACCCGTCAGCGACGTTGTCAACATCGATGGAGTTTAAACGTGTGGTGTGGAATTATAGGACGGCACATTGTTGGGCCAATATTTATTAATAGACTAAATGGAGAGAATTACCTCAATTTATTAGAAAATTAAATTCAAAATCATCTAAATGAATGAATGAGTTGGCTTCAGAAGGATAGACATGAATAGAAGCAATTGGAAAAGGCTTACATTCAAAAACGGACAAACAAAGGCTCTTCAAAACAAACAGATTCAAACCAACCGGTAAATATGTAATATCTGTCTATTCGAAAATATGACAACCAATATAACATATAATTTTGTTTAAATATATATCTCCCAATTTTAAATGGTCCTCTTAATACTTCCAAAATATGGGAGGTTACATGTTATGAATTCTTAAGCAATTTGCCCCTGAGAGACCGTTTTCGTGTAGTTCCATATCCTTTATATGCACGCTAATTCGGTAGGTAATTTAGAAATATTGTAACTCTGCGTTTCATTGCAAAATATATGAACAGTTCTCAAACAACAGTATTTCTATTGTTACTAAGGGCCAGTCTTTCAATGTTCCGATAGTTGTCAGGCGGTATAAACTAACCCCTAGGATACATCTACCCGACAGCTTTGCTAGGTATTTCAATACAACTTATCCTATTAGTTAGGTGTCCGTCAAATTCTTCCTGGTTAACTACCACTAGGTCTAAAGAATGTCTGGCAGGTTTCCTACAATGGTGTGCGGAAAAGAAAGCATTATCTTAAAAGCAGCGAGTTAAACAAAGATACTTATATTTTATTTACTAAACGCCGGAGGGGGGGGGGGTGAAGGACGTCACTTGCCATAGTTGGTAGTAAAATATGGGATTTAAATTTGCAATTGTATGTGTAACCCTTACAATAATTTTTTCTGCGGTAACGCCACTAATTCCACCGGCAATATTCATACATATAAATATACATATATATATATATATATATATATATACATATCAGCTCGAGGGGCCTTTAGAGCCTTTGGCTTTTCTGTTATCTTCTTTCATTCCTTTCTTTTCGTTACTTAGTCTTCCCAATTTTCTACTTTTAATTCTTTCACGTCCATAAACCATTCGTTTTGAGGTCTTCCCCTTCTGTTTGTGCCACCTGCAGTTCCCTTGAAAGCCTTTTTTGGAATCCTTTCGTTTGTCATGCTTCCCAGGTGGCCCAACCATTTGCGTCTTTCCTGCTTTATCACATTTACTACTGTCGTTTCTTTAGACAGGCTGTTGATTTCTTCGTTTGTACGCCTTCGCCATATGTGCCCTTCTTTAATCCTCCCGAAGATTTCTCTTAGTATTTCTTTTCTAGACCATAAGCTTTCTTTTGTACACTTTATTTAAAACCCACGCCTCACTTCCATACAATAAGTCGGTCTTATAATGGTTTTGTATACTCTTAACTTCACCTTCCGCGAGATATTTTTGTTTTTGATCAATTTTCAGTGATGCGGCACTTCTCTTTCCTATACCTAAGTATTCTTCTCTCGGTTTCACTGCTTTGATCGCTTGTGTCATCGGCATAAGCCATTATTTGGTAGGAGCTCTTTAGAATGTTCTTGTCGCTCGCGACCTTGCTGCTTCTCATTATTCCCTCTAGTGCAATGTTAAATAATGTCGTAGATAAAGGGACCCCTTGGCGTAAACCTTTAGTTGTCTTACAACTATCTGAAACTCTGCCCTCTATCTTTACCTGACTCCATGTCTCTTCCAGGGTCATTTCCACCAGTGCAATTAACTCTTCTGGGACGTTTAGTTTTGTCACTATCTGGAATAACTTCTTTCTGTTTAGGCTAGGAAAAGGTGGTCAGTTATCGATCTGTTTTCTCTAAAACCACGTCGATATTCTCTTATTTTTTTTCTGCAATTGTTCTCAGTCTATTATTTATGATTGTGGCCAACAGTTTGTACCGGCGGCCGTGGGCTGGATGTTAGCGCGTTAGACTTGCTGAAGATCCTGGGTTCAATTCCCAGTACGGAACACCGATTTTTTAACAGCCGTTCTCCCTTTAATGGCAATGGCAAACCAGCGAGGTATTCTGTCTGGTATATTTTTTCTGGAATAGAAGTGTTTACACTTCCCATGGTTCGGAGCCCACGTTAAGCTGTATGTCCTCTATGTCTATGGCAATTCGCTACGTCTCCTAAGAGATAAAGCACTCGAAGAAGGAGATTGGTCTATAGTGGGTACAATCGAGTCGATCTTCTTTCTTAAAGATAGCGTTAATTACTGCCTCCTTCCATTCTTTTGGCATTTGCTTTCTCTCCCAACTTTTGCATATCGCTTTAGGTACTCAGTTTATTGCACTACTTCGTCTGCAACAAGAGCATGTGGGACGGCGAGTCCTTCCAAAATCATATTAGAGCCCCTGTATTTTATTAGTTCAGTTTGGACCTTATCATTTCCCGAACTTTTATTATTACTCATCTTCTGCAGTACTCACCTAACTTCTTCTTCTGTGGGTGGCTCCAGATTGCTGCTTTCTTGGCTCTTCTCAGTTGTTTCTTCCATAAATTCTTCCGTACTTTCTCCCATTATTTTTTGATAATGTTCTTTCCATCTGTTTAAAACCCCCTCTCTTCCTCCTACCAGATCTCCATTTTTGTCACGGCATATATTTGCTTTTGGTCGATATTCTTTCCTGATGTTTCCTACTTTCCTGTAGAACGTTCTTACTTCTTGTTTCCTGTAAATATTTTGATAAAACCGCGGTAGGCGAATTCTTTGATAAATTGAACAATATTATGCAAAGGAAGAAGTTTCGACCTTCCGATGTATTTAATCTTGATGAAACTGGAGTGACGACTGTGCCTCCGGTAGCCAAAGTAATTGGACAAAAGGGTGAAAAGCAAGTTGGTCAAGTGACATCGAGAGAGCGAGAAGAACTAATGACCCAAGTGGGTATAATTTGTGCCAATGGTAATTCTTTACCCCCCGTGTTCATTTTCCCAAGTGTCCGCTTCGACAAACAGCGAATGATGGCTGGGGCAGCATCTGGAGCCTTAAGACTTGTCCACAAATCTGGTTGGATGACCACCGAAAACTTCGTGTTAGTATTAAAATTTTTCAAAGACAGTGTGAGGTGTGATAAAGAACATCCCGTGGTGCTACTGATGGACAATCACGAGTCTCATCTCAGCCTGGAAGGTGTTAATTTTTGCCGAAACAATGGGATCACAATTTTGACACTTCCGCCTCACACTTCTAACCGCTTACAACCCCTGGACCGTTGTGTGTTTGGCCCTTTCAAAAAATACTATAGTGAAGCAGTCCACTCATGGATGTTGGCCGATCTCAATCAAACCCAATCTATGCGCTTCCTCAGCTGTGCTCCAAAGCTTGGGATCGAGCTGCAACTCCTGAAAACGTGAAATCAGGTTTTCTGAAATGTGGTAGGGTCGTTTGGGGTAAACGCGTTTTTGGGGTTAATGCGATTCTGCGACTCATAATACTGTCCAACTAAAATTTTACTTAAATAACTTCGGATGTTGTTAGGCAACTCTTCTTTCACCCAACTGAAATGTTAGTAGCACCACAGCGCATATGTCAATTCCTCGAAGTGCTGTCATATGGTGCGTATTTTAGTGAACCACAGTTGTATATTTGCAAAGCAGTTAAGAAAACCGACAAGCCAAGTGAAATTTGGATAATTCTGAAAGCAGTGGTATTTTACGGTAAGCACAATAGAACAATAAATACGAGTGGTAAAGTTTTATTAACATTACCTAAAAACTGTATCTGTCGCGTGGGGTGGCGCATTTCCACCGGAATTTTCAATGACTGGGGGAAATGCGTCACACATGTACGGGGTAAATGCGTTCTACTGGCGCATTTGCCCCATTTTGTTAGTAATTAGGTAATATTTATAATAAATCTCGTTAAAACCTATTTTTAGGACAAAATAATGCCAAGGCATTATCAAAGGAAATCTAACCGACGAAACTATAGTGATCAACTATTAGAAGAAGCTCTAACAAAATGCAGAAATCGTACTTTGTCTATAAAAAGATGTTCTATCACTTATGGGATTCCAAGGACCACTCTACGAAATCACTTATTAGGACGGAGAGGAGTACTGGGTAGTAAAGTTGGTGGCTGCGGAAAAGGTA
This sequence comes from Limonius californicus, assembly GCA_014611495.1. NCBI lineage: Eukaryota > Metazoa > Arthropoda > Insecta > Coleoptera > Elateridae > Limonius > Limonius californicus. The sequence goes on from JABXWE010007306.1 coordinate 12,555, forward strand.
CCACCCTTCCAATTGAAACCGAAGGTGAATTAGCCTAATCTTTGCGTGCAATGTCCAAATGGGGATTTGGCTTGAGTCGTTCTGAAGTATTGGATTTAGTTCAGTCATTCGTAAAAGCTAACAAGCGTACAGTCTTGAAAAATTCTAGACCAGGCGAGGATTGGTGGCTTGCATTTAAAAAGAGACACAATCCATCAATCAAAAAACCAGAACCATTGGAACATGCAAGAAGGACACAAAGTTTCGATCCTTTTATTGTCTATCAATTTTTTGATTTATTAGAGCAGGAAATTTTAACCCTTCAGCTTCACAATAAGCCTAACCGGATTTATAATTGTGACGAAACCAGTTTCGCACATGATCCTAGCCGCACCAAAGTAGTAACTACGGTTGGCCAACCTTATCATCGGGTTACAGCTGGATCCGGACGTGGAAATACGTCTGTGCTTGTTTGTGTAAATGCGGCTGGTGAAAGGCTACCTCCACAAAACATATTTAAAGAAAAAAATATGTGGGATAGTTGGATTCCTGCAGATGGTGATTGTCCTAACACGGCCTATGCTTCCACTCCTAAAGGTTGGACGACAGCAGAGATTTTTGAGAATTGGTTTAAATCATCGTTTTTAAAGGAAATAGGAGAGGAATAGTTTTTGATGGTCATAGTAGTCACGTTTCACCGCAATTAGTGACATGTGCTCTAGAAAACAATGTAACCATACTTAAACTCCCGCCTCACACCTCTCACCTGTTACAACCTTTAGACGTGGACTGAAAGCCAAATGGGATGCAATTCTAACCACATGGCAAAGGGATAACCGTAGCATGCGTCCTTCTAAAGCAGCATTCGCAAAGTTATTAGGCAAAGCTTGGCTAGCATTGACTGAAGAAAACATTACAAGTAGTTTCAAAGCTACTGGCATATACGATGCCACCATTGAAGGTGATGTCAAAGTAAATCGCAATGCTATATCAGAAACTATTTTTGACCCAGTCAAATTGAAAAGATACAAGGATCTGATGTCAACAAAGAAAGTACAACCTGACATAGGAGAAAACTTTGAGAGGGATATACTACTACCCATAAATACCATAGAGCATACAGCTGAAACCCATAAAGACGGCATGCCTAAAAATACAGTAAACAGCATAGTAGAAAGCGCTGTTGAAAATAACAGGGATGAAGAAGCTTGTAGCAGCTTTATGATGGCAAATGCAGAAGGTCCTAGCTCTAAGATGCAGAGCAGCTCTTTGGCGACAAATGCAGAAGGTTCGAACTCCAACATGCAGAGCAGCTCCAAAATATCATTCGAACATCTGCTTTTGGAAACCATACGTTCAAATAATAGAGAAAAAAATGTCACACAGTAAAAGCGAAAAATTGCAGGAATAGCAGTTGTTTTAACAAGTGCTTTTAGAGAAAATATAAAATCTTTTTTAACTGAAAAACCAAAAAAACTAAAGACAGACACTGAACCTAAGACAAAGAAATGTCCGGAAGAAGAAGATTCTGAAACAGAGTCAGATAATTCAGAAATCACTCTTCATAATTCAAATAGTGACATTGATCCCGTAGAGGAAAGTGATGATGAATTTGAAAATTTGGAAAATTTCAAAGTAGGAGACTATTGCTTAGTTAAATTTTCTATAAAGAAAACCCTCCGTTACTATGTTGGTCAAATTAAAAAAAAAATGATGAGTTTGATATACAATTCCTCAGATGCAAAAATAAAAAATTTGGCACATTCAAATGGCCTGATGTAGAGGATCATTGCCCAATACCATTTACTGATATTGAAAAAAAACTTCCAGTGTCACGAAATGAAAGCAGGCCTCCTTACATTTCGGATCGACTTTTCCGCTTACAATGTATCTTAAGCTCTAAATTTTTCATTGAATATTATGTCTGTGTGTTTTTTGTGTTTATATTTACAACTTGTTACTTTTATGTTGCTTTAAAAAGAGCTTGAAGTTCTTCAGTTTTGTATTTAGTTGTTCGTTGTAATCTTTAATAAATTTTATTGAAGGTAATAATAATAATAATAATTTTAATTAGGAAAATACTTTCACACAATCCAAAAAGTCTATATTTTGTCGCAAATACCCCGTTCAGCGCTTTAAACAATAAATTTATGGCTAACTGACACAGTGGTGGTGCATTTACCCCTGTTAGGTGGGATAATGCGCCACCTAGCAGGATTTTATAAAATATTTTTTTGTGGAAGAGGTGTATGATCTAAAATTGTTCTATCCACTATACTACGTTTTAAATAAAACAAAAGATAACCTGTAACGATTTTCCAAACGCATTTGAAAAACTGTAATTTTTACATTAAGTCAAAGTCAAATTTTATGAATTTGGGGTCGCATTTACCCCAATCGATCCCATCTCACCGTTTGATAGAATCATTTTTCAAGATCACGATTTTCTCTGCTCTGCCGTTTCAGATCGTCCAGATCCTTCTTCAGACCCTCTTTTTCCCAGCACTTCTTCGGAATCTGTCGAGTCAACATTGGAAGAAGCTGACAGACACTGCTGCTGTGGAAGCTGCGGAGGCTCATACACCACCTCCTAAGTCGAGTCATAAGTTTTCTACACCAATTGCTTCTATGTTGGCGCAGTTCATTTCTCCAGAACAAATAACTCCATACCCAAAAGCTAAGCCAAGGAAGTTGTCTAACGGTGGTCGAAAGCGTTGGAAGAGTATAATCGCCACAGATACACCGGAAAAGGATGAACTTGAAGAAAAGGAGAAAATGAAGATGGCAAAGAAAACCAAGGTCGTGAAGAAAATAATATTTAAAGAAAAAAATACAGTTTTCAAAGAAAACTCCCGAGATGAAGACTTGGGAGAAGTCATCACGAAGAATTCTTCTTCTGACCTTAAAAGCACCAACGATGTTGTTGAAGGCGACTTCTTAATTATAAAAGTTTCGTCGAAAAAAGGCAAGTTTGCGATGAATTTTGTGGCAAAAGTAGAAAGTAAGTTGCGAGACGGGTTTGAAGTAAAGTTCTACAAGAGGCTGCTTCCGTCCAATCACTTTCAACCTACAGTTGAAGAAACTTCATTCGTGATTTTAGTCCTGCCAAAAGCGATAGAATACAAGCGTCCCAGATTCAAGGATATGTTGTATTTCAACACTGACCTGTCAGGATCCTGTGTGCAGTAACTTATTTTGATAACCTTCTGTACTTTTATATTTAGAAAACATGCTAATCAGAAATTTCTGTTACTTAATTGCTGTTTGTGTGCTCCTAACTACATGTGCATACCTGGTGTTATGTTCATTTTAAAATGTGCCGTTCTATATGAATTGATTTCTTAATTTGTTTGCCGCTTCGTAAGAATTAATATCGTTATTTTAATCGCAGTCTTATTTTGGGTTACCGTTTCACTATTTTGTTTTGTCTTTCGAAGTTCGAGATATGTTAACAGTTTCTTTGTGTCAGAATTGCAGACTCTTGTTTTTCTTCCGCGCTCGACCTCGAACGCTTCCTAGAACTCGCGTGTTAAAAACAAAATCTTTCTAGAACATTCCATATGATGTCGAAATGTGGTGCAATGGTTTTAAAAAGTACAAATCCCGTTACATTTTGGAGTCAGTCGATCTTCCACCTGTTTCGGCTCCGGACCTTCCCAAAATTACATCTCTAGGGGAGGGCCGTAATTATATCGAGTGCTGCAAGTGGCGTAGAGTTTTGAGTTTTGATAAGGGGTATCTGTTATGTGTGTTCCGTCTCGCTGTTGTACCAAGGGGTATTTAACAGACCGTCTGCTACTGCCGGATTTAATAGGAATAACTTGATTCAACCCCAGTAAAAGGCAATTCTTTGGTGAATTGACCAATCGCCTTTCGGCGGATCAACTTCGAAATTAACTCCCGTCGCTCTGCGGTTTTCATTTGTGCGCTGAATGCATCAAATTTCCGGGCCCATGGATGTTGACTTCCTTCAACCCAGACTACAGGGTCGTACCCATGAATTTATATAATCTTGTGAACCAAAGTTGTGCCTGCCTGCATCCAAAAAAATTCAAGGTAAAAACTAAAGTTTTGTGTTTTTGTGAAGCGAAATCCTACGTGCAACTTGCAAAATTCAATATTATCGAATTCTTTTTTTGGTATCCGGAAACAAGAAGCGACCTTCAGTCGCGGACTGTATTTGTTTGAAGTACAAAGTAAGAGAAATTTTGTTTTATATATATTGTGTTTTCCTGTAAGCTTGCGTCGGTGGCTGCGTGGTCGGTGGGACCAAATACGTGCGCCGACGACGCTAGCTCGTTTGCTTGAGCGCTCATATATTCATGTTTGTAAAATAGAATTAATTAAAATCACTTGTTGTCATTTTCTTGTAGTGTCAGTTTTAAACGTTGAATTATATGTGTGTTTTAAAGTTTACTGTCTCTTATTGTGTCTTTTGTACTTGTTGGTGTAAGAATTTTGCAAGCTTTAAATATATAGGAGGAGGCACAAACACGGTAAGTTCCATTCCCGTAAGCTGTTGGCTTCTCGGCCTTCCACGAGGACCTACACAATCAGCTGGATTTGGAAGGTGGCGCCCACTTATTTTAACTCGCCCTGTACACAACTAAATATTTTCTCCCATAAGCGATTTTCACGAATTCCCTCTACTCCTCTGAGCTAAGCTGTAGGCCTTTTTCCATCAAGTTAGTTACGAATTGTCGAAAAAGCTTGATTGGCCCGTAACAAATTGGCGCCGCAACGTGGGGCTTTTTTTTGCGACCGTAACACTGGGTGCCGTCCAAACTATCCCCATACATGCGGATAGTTTGGACAGATGTAGCATCTCTAATTTAAAAAAAAAAGGAAATGCCCGAGGAGTGGAGGTCCGGAATTATAATACCAATACCAAAGGAGATTAATGCTTTGCGAAAATTATAGAAGAGTAACCCTACTGAATTTAGGGTATAAGATACTAACAACATTAATATTAAAAAAGTTAAATAAGTTTACAGAGGAAAGAATAGAAGAGTACCAGAATGGATTCAGACAAGGGTGGTCAACAATAGATGCAACCCATACGCTGAAACAAAGAGTAGAAAAGTGCTACGAACAAGACATAGAGGTGGAAATAATATTTATAGATTACAGGCATGCATTCAATACAGTTAAAAGAGATGCAAGGAAAATGGGGATACCTAAAACACTGATAAGATTAATAAACATGACTATAGAAAGACCGAAAGCGGAAGTACTAACACATGAAGGATTAACAAAAAAAATAGAAATATATGAAGGAGTACGACAGGGAGATGGATTATCGGTAACACTGTTTAATATTGCAATAAAAGGAATAATGAAAAAATGTGAAAATAAAGGAACAATAATAGAAAAATCGATACAAGTGGTAGCATATGCCGATGACATGGCACTGATAGCAAGGGATAGGAAAAGTTTGGAAGACACAATGGAGATAATAAGTAAATAAGCAAATGAAAGAGGTTTAGAAATAAACAAAGTACATGAAAATTACAAGAAAAAAGGAACGAGTTAACAACAGAGTAATAATAATAGGAAACTATAATATAGAAGAAGTAGAAAGTTATAAATACTTAGGGACAATAATAAATAGAAAGAACAGCGGAAGGGAAGAGATAGAACAGAAGATACAGTCGGGCTATAAAGCATACTACGGACACAAAATAATAATGAATATGTAAAAAGATAAGCAAGAAGACGAAATTAAGAGTATACAGAACAGTGATACGACCGGTGTCGACGTATGCGGCGGAAAATATGTGCCTCACAGAAAGAAACGAGGAGAAGCTGAAGGTTTTTGAGAGGAAAATAATAAGAAAGATATTTGGAGGAAAGAAAATAAACGAAGAACAATATAGGAGACTAACGAATAGAGGTGGAAGAAATATTAGAAAACGAGAAAATAGTCAGAGAAATAAAATCAAAAGAATAAGGTGGTACGGACATATAAATCGGATGAGCAAGGAGAAAGTAGGGAAAAAGATGACACAGTGGAAGCCACAAACGAGACCAAGGGGTAGGCCAAAAGTACACTGGGAAGAACAAGTAGTGGAAGACTTAAAAAGAATGAGAGTCACAGGATGGGGAAAGAAAATGAGAAACCAAATACTTAAATATACCTATTAATACAGGAAACTCATATAAGTTTAGCATGATTAAATGTGGGACATTGATAGTGGCGTCATCTAAGCAGTTCGGTGGGCAAGTTTCAGTAAATTTGGATAGAAAATTTACAGATTACTGTTTTAAATTCATGTTAATAAATAAAAACCTAACCCTACAAAATGTTATAAACTTGACCACTTATTTAAACTTGCAAATTAAAGTAAGATATCATAATTATCAAATATTATTAATTAAATAAGGTTTTTGCTATAATAAAGTAAATGGCATTTGCTTTAAATGTGCGACAAATGTTTTCGACAACTGCCAAATACAAATCTTAGTGGCCCACCAAACCGCACGGAGCGCTGCAGTCAGTGTCACGACATTTTCGGCGTAATTTCCTGTATTAATATATTAAAGTATTTGGAGAAACAGAGGAGAGCAGAAGTGTAGTGAAGTAGTGTGGCGTGGTGTGGTGTAGTGTAGTGTAGTGTAGTGTAGTGTAGTGGAGCGTCGCACCACCAACACTGAAACAGTCAAGAGCCCCTAGGGGCGGCTTCAATTCCTACGAGAATGTATAGCCTTTAATAATGGCTTTAATTTCCGGCCCTTTTCTGAAAAAAATACTCTTGGAAAGTTTATATTATGAGGAAATGAACTCAAAGGACTACTCTAAACATTAGTCTAAAAACAAAAAAAATAAAATATTCATAATATCAATATCAATCAACCAATCTCCGACAGATTGTCGGATGAATGAAAGACAGAAAATACCGTAACTAAGAGAATAAATTTGAGTGTTAGCTTGTCTAGAACTTTGTCGGAACATTGAAAGACCAGCCCCAAATATAAAATTTGCCAATACCCCGTAACTCTTCCTGGAAAAAAATAAAAGCTGTCAAACACAACTTCTAATCAGTTATATTTAATCCAATAACCACTTACAAATTGCATTCCACAGAAGATGCGATTTCCATCAGCTTACTTAATAAAAATTACACAAAAACTAAATGTATTTTTATTTAATATCCATAATTTTATTTATTCTCATAAAACTATTCATATTTTGTAAAAAAATTCATACAATTTTGCAGTAAATCTAAAGTAGTGCACAAGTCAGTGGATCACAAAATGCCCAAACAATTAGGTTTCGAAAAATAATTACTTGCACTCTACTGAAGACATGCACAAATATACGTATAATTACCTTAATTTACAGAACTATATACGCCTTAGTCTAAATTCAAATTTTACAGCTGGGACCACCTTCTTAATTTTCAAACAGAGTAAAAAAGACAAAACACAGCTACAAGTTAGAAATTACAAAATTCATACTTTTGAAAATGATAATCAAACAATTACACACGAAAACGAGTAGTATTACACATTCAGTTAATAAATATTAGCTAGTCAAAAGTAACATCTTAACTATTCCTTCAGTTCAAGAACCTCCTCACTAAAAGGATCAATACTTCTTTCAGTATATTTACACCATAAAATAATATATGTGTAATTTGATACAAACAAACTTATATTAAATAATTAAATCCCAGAAGGAAATTTAGGAAGAATAAAAAATTTTATTTGTAAGATTACATTGAAGTAGGAGACCAGAAATTAAGTTCTCTGAATTCAGACGGTTTGGCTTTGAAATCCTTTTTGACTTTCCTTTCGGGTTTTGGTTCATTAATATGCAATTCCGAAACGGCTTTCTCCAATTCCCCTTTTGTACTTTCTTCTGCTATGAATCCCACGGATTGGGACACCTCGCGTTTGTTATTAAGCAACCCCTGCAATATCCAACTGCCCCCGTGGTTTTCGTTGTCCACAAACGGTCCAGTAAAGTATTTGTTGGTTAACCGCCGCCTACTCTTGGGGGAACCTGGAGGAGACGACATAGGAGTTACTGGTAAAGATTTGCTCCCCCTTCGCTTGGCCGAATTGAAACCCTTGGGTTTCAATGGATCCTCTGCTACTGCAGCAGTGTTGTTGACAAGTTTCCCTGAAACCATCTGATGGGCGACTCTCACGATGGAACTACCGCATGCAGCTCCTTCTCCTTTGAAGCCATCGTCGGTCCCATTGGATTTGACCTTCACGTCCGCAGATTTTATCAAAGACGGATTCGGTTGGTCTGTAATAGAAATAATTCCAGGATGAAATAAGGACAAGATTATTAAATGAGGTGATTTAAAGCCTTACAGCCAGATTGTAAAATGTACTGCTTACAGGGCCCCGTGTGGTTTACTAAATCCACTTCACAGTTGGCAATAGATGAAGTGGTGTTGGAGTTCTTTCGAGAATCTGCAGGGGACTTCAGCTTGTTGCTGACTGCTTGGGGATAACGAATGTAGAGGAAACTGTCGTCGTTTTCTGGGGGTGAGAATGCAGTTTCGTCAAAATCTAGCCTGAAAAGAACGAACAAGATTTAGTTTATGGTTAAGTTATACTCATAATTATTGGCAATTTAATTATTCCCTTGCTTCCGAGCCCACATTAAGCTGTAGGTCCGTGAAATGCGCAACACTTTTAAGAGATAAAGCGCCTAAACAGGATACGTTGCTTACACAATAACCCCATAAAAACTTAGTACGCATATAACAGTTCTATAGGGTAATTGCAAGGATACAACCAATCATGGCTCATTTAAATCTTAAAATCTATGCCACGTCAAATATTAAGTATGACGTTTTTCACCATAAAAGGGTTCCTTAATAAAGGGTTAATTCGGTGTCAAATCTTGAATGGTAATTTACATCCGCTACTTTATTTACGTTAACACTTTGAAAGCTCTAGTACAGTAAAATGTAATGCCAAAACGATTCAATTTTTGACAGACCGATATTATAAAAATCTAAATGCTAGTAATACAGGCAGGAGTAATATTACCTGCAAATTTAAACTAATAGCATAATATTATATCAAAATACAAAAAAAATTAACAGCTTACATTGTTTAAATCTCAATTTTCTATTTTCTTTCTTTTTTTTTAATTTATTCAATTGTTATTCATTATCAAACTAACTTCAGAAGACCTCGATGCATAAAAATGCGATTTAAAGGTAATTAGTTTTAACATCGTGTTAATGGTTTCTGACGCATCTACTACTAACTACTGTCATCATATTGTGAATTTATCAAGGCACTCTCATTACGCACGCGGTATTTATCGCTTCACTTTGCGTCATTTCGCTAACAAACGTGACGAAGAGGCCGATAGCTTCTTCCATTGCTCTATTAAAACGTCATCATTTAAGTGGGTTAATTTGTAGTTAGGTTAGATTAAAATTCGGGCAAGTTAGTTTAGGTTCGGATAGGTCGGGATTAATTACGTGAGTCAGATTCAGTTACGATAGCATAATGTAACGTAACTTACCTTTATTTGACCTCTTTTAACGAACTTAACGTAACGTAACCTAAACTATCTTAATTTGTAGTAATTCAAAGCAACCCAACCTTAACGTAACGTAAGCTAATCTAGCTTAAAGTAACGTAAACTAACCTTGCTTAACATAAGATAACCTTTTTTTTTTCACACATTCAT
>JABXWE010007311.1:0-34519 GCA_014611495.1 Limonius californicus
AAAAATTATCACTAATTTATTTCACACATAAATAAAAATATCTCATTCTTACAAATTCTTAAATATAAACTGCAGTTGTGTAAGTTTTTTAATTCCAATCAGACTATAATCTATTCACGATTGATTTGCCATCCAACAGGCTATGGAAATCTAGGGGAATGTGTGGTATCATTGAAATTTGTCAATTAATTAAGTTGGATTATTCTAGTTTTTCTTGATGGAGGTTATGATTTTTGAAAGCAGGCAATGTTGCCAGTGGAGCTTGTTTGTTCATTTAACGTCCGCCTATTGCTGCTCAATTTTGGTTTATAATAGTTAGATATAATAGTGATTTCATTATAAATAAAATAATAACTAATTTAGATGTTGTCGTAACACATACCAAATACATATTGCTGTTCTTTTTTCACGAGAATTCTGAACTCAAATCGTATGTATACAGAGCATATTCCACGCCATTCTTTGTTGTCCTATATTTAGGTCTTGCAGCAAATTGAGAATTAACGTCTATGCCGCTCATGTTTCAAATTGATATTATGGTAGTCCAGTGGTTGACTGTTTGCCTCTGATGCTAAGAGACCCAAGTTCGTATTCCACTGATGTCAGTGTTTTTCTCGGGCGAGATAAAAACTGTAAAACACTCATTCACAATTTAGATGCCAAAAGAATATCCCCTACCCTATTCCACCTTCATGCCATCACTAGAAGTATCTGAGTCATCGGCACCCTCCGATTCTGAATCAGATTCCCCAATTGAAATAATGAAAGGAGGAATATTGTCAAACTATAAATTTCCCATGTGTTTTGTCCAGTCTTCCAAAATAAGTTTTTCACAATGCTCACAATTGCGCTTTTTCAAAATTTCGTCAATTACGTATCTTTTATTTCCGTCTGCTGTAAAAGGTTCCCAAAGTTTTTTCTTAATAATTTTGCCCTGAATTTCGACTTACTAGATTATTTTAGAAAAGTAGGGGACTCTAGAGCTGGCAACATGGCAATTTCATTTTGACATTGCTAGCAATCAATCAAATAATATTTAACCCTTTGACTACCAGCGGTACTTTAAAGTACCTTGAATTTTGTAACCCCTTGAACGCCAAACCCCTTTTTAATTAGATTTTCAGAAAATAATTTAGTGAAATAAACTTCAATTTCAATTGTTACAATAAAACATAATTCTACAGAAAATCCCATTATTTTCTCTATTTATTTCAGAGGCGGTACTCCTAAGTACCTTTGGGTGTAAATGTAAACCAAACATGTAAAATGAAAACTTTTTATTTTTAATTTTTTTTATATTAAACATTTTTAGATTATTTAGTAGCTAATCTCGTGATAGGCAACGAAACAATTTTTCTTTTCATTAATACAAAGGTAAACTGAACACAGCGAACAGATGGAATGTGGCTTGGATTGAATTCCAGAAGCACTACACATTTCGCACCTCCCTCTTCTTTCGGTAAACTTGGGCCAATGGTTCCCACGATTTGAAAGCCGCACCGTGTCAGGAACGCTATAATTGTAACGTCGTTTTTTTGGAGGTGGTCCACCTTGTGAATTTGAAAGGCGCTTCCTGGAAGGACTTTTAGAAGTCATGAGGAGTCCCATGGACGGTTCACGCCGGTAATCCAGTAAGCTATGGTTTGGTTGTAACAACTTTTTGACTATTACGTATGAATTAATAAAGGTAATTTCAATGCAGCCCCAAAATATTCTGTGCCACCATTTGTTTGATCGCCTATCCAGTCCGTAACATTGGCGAAGTTGATCATGATGGTCTACTCCACCCATGGACGAGTTGTAATCTGTTATGACTTGCGGAGCTTGAACTAGTACAGTCGTCCCATCTTTGAGTTTTCGAGTGACCTTTGTGGATTCTGTTCCATGGAAATTTGATGCGATATTTACCACTTTGTTGTCTTTCCATTTGAAAAATATTATATTTGTATTTGAGACACGGTAATCATAGTCTCCTCTCTTCATATTTTTATCGATTTGTAATTGTTTTGGATTTCCTTTTCTATTTGCACGTATTGTACCACATCCTAACGTCTTTTCAGCTTGTAACTTTTCAAGTAATTTCACAGTGGTGAAAAAGTTATCAAAATAAACAATTTTGTCCTTTCCCCATTCGTCTTCAGTCATGTGCAAAACAACTCGTTCGCCAAGTTGATAATCTTTATATTTATTATCTAAAGCTTCGTTTTTTCCTTGATAAATGTCAAATTTTTTTATAAAGCCAGTCATATCAGAAAGACACCATAATTTGAATCCCCTCTTTATGGGTTTCATTGGATTATACTGTTTTATTGACGAACGACCTATAAATTTTACAATAGATTCGTCAACACACATTGTTCTTGTACCAGTATACAGATTTGCATATTGCTTGTTCAGTATATCTGTCAGGGGCCTTACTTTATATAATTTATCTTTATTTTCCTTAGATAGCATTGAATTGTCATTCAAATGCAGATAGGAAAGAATTTCCCTAAATCTGTTTCGTGGCATTGTTTGGGACACAAGTGGTATATGCAGATCTGGGGCGGTTGACCAATAACTTTCAAGGTTGGGCAGGATGTGATATCCCATGAGAAAATTTAGACCTAGGAATGCAAGGAGTTCATTTCTGTCCAACTTCAAATTTTTCCCTTGCTGTGTCGCATATAGATTTGACTGAAATACAATATGGTCTATAGCATCTCCCATTAATTTTAAAAAAATATCTAATGAAGTTTGGCAGTCCTGAAAACGTTCTTCCCAATCATTTTCATGTAAATCATAGTCTGGTATTTTAATTTCTCGGTCTTCCTTTTTCCATGTCCTTTCCACATTATCATCAACTTCAAAGTCCGATGATGGGCCTTGCGTTCCAGTATCATCATAATCTATAGCCACTTGCATTCCTTCTTCATCAGGACTACCTTTTGATACAGCTTCTTCTTCAAGTCTTGCCGTATGTGCTCCGGAAATAATTTCCACTACGTTATCGTTGTCTGCATCGTGGAAATCGGACTCGATATCAGTATGTTCGTTATTATCCACTGGTAAAAAGTCATCGAGATCATCATCTTCTATAAGTTGGAGCAGTTGGGAATCCGTAAGAGGAATTTTACTTGCATTCCAAACCATCTGCAAATTCCGAAAACAATGGTGCATTATTAGCCAGAGGTACTTATCAGTACCGCTTAAGAAACGGCATGTAACAAAGTCCACAACATGTTGTAAATTGTGTAAAAAATATAAAATTACACTAAAAGTACTTACATTTCAGAATCTGACCTTACAGCACCTCTATTATACAACAGTTTGTTTATAGACACTAATCAACATAACACGACATTTACCGCGCAAAGTGACAGTACACAGTGATATGGTAAACGGAAAACACAATAATCCAAGCAGTGCTGCCAATGCTTGTTGTTGAAAAGTTACTAACTAAACATGGGACTCTACAGTACCGCTGGCTGAATTTACGAGAAACAAATCCAATGTTGTTTAAACGACGTTTTAAGTTCATGGTACTTACAAGTACCTCTGGCGGTTAAAGGTCGGAAAGAATTTTTGTGCTCTGGTAGTCAAAGGGTTAAGAAAGGCAACTTAAGAAAAAAAAAACACAGCCTGCTGGATGGCAAATCAATCGTGAATAGTGTATACCTTTAATAAAAAATAAACAGGCTGCCATACAATTTTAATTTATACATTTTCTTCGTAATTAAAAAAAAATAAAAATTATAATAAAACTTATCATTTATAGCTTTCTCTTCATAAAAATTTTCGAAGTTATCGGATAAAATATTTTAAACAAATTTACTAAGTAAATCCCCAGAATTTTTAGTAATAATTTAAAAAGATACCCCTTTTTGCGTACGTGTATGAATTCCATTCTATGGAATTCTAACCTCGCTTTTGAGGCGTGAAAGTTTTAGGTTATTTTGATTCCTGTTTGTAAAATTCACCCTAATTTAAACTGTTAATTGTGGATTATTAATTGTGATTCTATTATAGCGATAATATAAATTCAAAATGGAAATCGACGACACCGAAGAACAAAAAAGGCTTCTATGCCGATTAAAATCTGAAACTGGGGAACCTCTGGGAGATATGATGGACCTTCCACTAGATTGCACGGTAGACCAACTAACGCTTATATGCAATGCGATTTTACAACAGGAAGAAAAAACCCCATTTCTATTTTTTGTTAACGACTCGGAAATAACTAAAAGCTTAAGCCACACACTTGATGTTACAAATCTCAATACTGAAGGAGTAGTTGATATCATTTACCAGCAACAAGCAGTGTTTAAAGTTCGCCCGGTGACGCGATGTACTAGTTCTATGCCCGGACATGCTGAAGCCGTTATATCGGTCAGTTTTAGCCCAGATGATAAACATTTAGCCAGTGGTTCTGGCGACACAACAGTGCGCTTCTGGGATTTGACAACGCAGTGCCCATATTTTACATGTAAAGGACATAATAACTGGGTTTTGTGTATCTCGTGGGCCCCTGATAGCTCGAAGTTGGCATCGGCTTGTAAAAATGGGAAAATCATCATTTGGGATCCTGAAAATGGAACGCAAATTGGAAAGACGTTCGTGGGACATAAGCAGTGGGTTACTTCATTATGTTGGGAACCATATCATAGTAATCCGGAGTGCAGGTAAACGGGTTATTTTTTAATTAATCTTGATTTCAAAAAATGATGTGGTATACAGTGTATTCATGGGAACAACTTTAAAATTTTTTGAAACAAGATTTTGTTTAAGTTTTGTCACTACATCCATACAGCCACGAATTTAGGATACATAAATTTGCACTTTCTGTGGAATCAGCTAATACAAACATCACAGGATGCATTAGAACCTATTTTTATTCAATTAATTACTTGAAGGGATTTCAGAAAAGTCAGGACACTCTCCAATCGCTCCATAAACAGACTTAAGTTTGCCATTTCTTCTTGAACACGCTGCAATGTTTTTTCAGAGATAGAAATAAAATTGATTGTACACACAACACTACTGGCAGTTCCCTTTTAAATGAAACAATTTTAGTTTACCCTGGCTCGACAAAACCCCCTGTATATCTGAAAATAACTTCAGATTATGCAGAAACTCCCTACAAATTTTTCTTAATACCTTTTTTGATACATTGAATCATAAAGGAAATATAAGGAATTTCTTCAGAAAACTGTTTTTAGCTGTATTTTGTTTTTTAGATTGTTAGTAAGCGCTTCAAAGGATGGAGACATAAGAATATGGGACACAGTTCTCTGTCAGACAGTTCGAACTATTTCTGGCCACACCAAAAGCGTTACAGTGGTCAAATGGGGTGGTTCTGGTCTGATTTACTCAGCCTCCCAAGATAGAACAGTTAAAGTGTGGCGGGCTAGTGATGGTATATTATGTCGAACCTTAGAAGGTCACGGGCATTGGGTAAATACCTTAGCACTTAGCACTGACTATGTTTTAAAAATTGGGCCTTTCGACCCCATCAAGGGAATTGAAATCGAAGATCCCACTAAACAAAAGCAATTTGCTCTGGAAAGGTACAATAATGTAATCCAAACCCATGGTGAGAGATTAGTGTCGGGTTCAGATGACTTTACCTTGTTTTTATGGAACCCGGAGCGTGAGAAAAAGCCTCTAGCCCGGCTTACAGGCCACCAGCAGTTGGTCAACGACGTGAAATTCTCCCCTGATGGTCGACTCTTAGCCTCAGCCTCTTTTGATAAATCTATAAAGTTGTGGGAAGCCAGGACGGGCAAGTTTATTTGTACTTTGCGGGGCCATGTTCAAGCAGTGTATATGATTGCATTTTCTGCTGATTCGCGACTCATGGTCAGTGGGAGTGCTGATTCTACTTTGAAGCTGTGGAATATGAAAACAAAGAAATTGGAGATAGATCTCCCTGGACACGCCGATGAAATTTTTGCGGTGGATTGGTCAACCAACGGCATGATGGTTGCATCAGGTGGAAAAGATAAAGTTTTAAAATTATGGCAAAACTAAAATGTATGTTATTATTATTTAATAAATTTTTTTTAGAGAACTTGTTATTTTTGTAATGAAAACAGAAAATAAAAGATCGTTCTAGATATAACATTTTATTCATCTTTTTTTATACAAACATGGATTGAGACTAACATCAGGAAATTTTTTCTTTTGTTTCACATTTGCCTCTTTTTTAACGAAATCCAAAAAACAAAACATATCGTGTGATAAGTCTTTTGTAATTTTAGTAAACCCAAAGTTCTGCACATTCCTTATAAAATCCTCAACATTATTAAATCTGCTTTCCACTTCTGCTATTTTCAGCAAACCTCTAAAACAATTAAATCCAAGATTAGTTAACATGAAGAAAATTTTCATACCAACACGTACCCCACTTTTAAAACTCTGTGAGCTTCTAATAAATAATCCTTCAGGTTGGTACCCATTAAAGATAAACAAAATACAACAACATTAACACTGTTGTCGGGTAATGGTACATGAGCCATGTCGCATGCCGTTACCCATTCATCTACAGCTACCAGGTCAAAGGAATGAACCATTTGTTGAACAGATTTAGCCAATTTGGCTTCACCGCATCCAAAATCTGCCACAACATGAGTTTTAGGTCTATAAGATATTCAAAGTGAATTTAAAAGCTTGTAACTGAAATAACACAACTTACAGTTTTTTAATTTTTTCTATTATCACATCTAGGGGATTTAAAGGCCACCGTGCAACCTGTTGTTTGTATCCCTCGTGATAGGCTTCATAAGCCTCCTTATCGCCTTCGAAATATTTTTTAGCATCTTTTCCCTCACTTGTATACATCTGTTCGTTTAGGTAACGAAATCTTGCCCCTTTTAATTTTTCCATCATACGTTCTCGTAAAGGCAAGGCAGACTTTTGCTTTTTTGTTAAAGTAGTTAACAAAGACTTACTCTCTTCCAAAGTAGCTTGCAATTTTTCTTTAAATGTTTGCTTTTGTTTACCTTTCGTTGAGTTTTTGTTTATAAGTTTATTACTTTCATTTGTTTCATAATTATCCTCATCGCCACCTTGACTTTCACTTGTTTCTAATTCTTTCTGATTAGCTTTATACTGTTTCTTTTTCAATCTCTTCAATTTCTTTTTAGAGGCGATTCTTTCTTTAAGTGCTGGTAGATTTGTTGTTGCGTACAACTGCCGTTCATTTGTTTTTGGACGTTTTCTTCGTGATGTTTGGTTAAACAGCGTTTGATGTGTAACCTTAGGCTTCTGTGTCTTAATTCTATTTTCACTTTCTTCCACATTTTGTGTTTTAATTCTATTGTTTACATTTTCTCTAATCATTTGTTGTTTCATGTGATTGTTTCCACTTTCTTGTTGTACATGTTTGTTTTTATTGGGTACATCTTGAAGCTGTTTCTTGAATTGCTTGTTTTTAACATTATTTTTGATTGATTCCCCTTTAGGTTTATTTCCATCTTTTGAATTAATTTTCTTCGTCCCAAAATCCCTAATGGCGTTAATAGTTTGCGCATTTTTAGAGTTACTTTTGGACTTTTTTTGTTTTGTTTTGACTTTTTCGATACGTCCTGCCTTAATTTCTGGTTTCTTGTTATTGTTACCTTTCTTATTTTTGTTTTTTTGGTTGAAAGTTTTGCGTCCCTAAAACAGAATTAAATAAAACTTCTATACTTTACAGCAAAGGCTAAAAGAAAACCAATCATTTTGCTGCGCATACACCACATAATCAGAATCAAAAGAATAGTGGGTAACTTATATGAGGAAACTCTGTTTTGATGAGATGAGATGATTATTGAACAAATGTATACCGTAACCTAACAAATCAGAATGTCTTACTTTAAAAACCTCGTTACACGTTTTATCAGCAACAGGGTTTGACTCCCAGTCGGGAGTTGCAAAAGAGTTCATTGTGCTATTGCTTTAAGCAAACACAAAGAAATCACGATAATTATTGAGCTAAATAGATACAATTTCGTCTTAATCATTTGCGTGGCAACATCTCATTGCAAAACTGCAGACTTTCAATGATCCACTTATTCCAGATGCAACAGCTAGAAGTTATAGGTTAAGTGAGGTTAAGTTGATTATATGGGTGAAGGTTATCGTGTCTGGATATGACGTTGTGGGATGTTCACAAATATTTGTAACTACGTAACAGTACAGGAAAATTAAAAAGTAATCTATGCTCTGTTTTTTTAATTACGAGGAGCGTTTCAAATTTGTCGGGCTAAAACACCAACCTGTGATTGGTTAAGACTGCGCTGGTTTTACTAAATGCATGTATATTTTTTTATTTTTATGCAATGGAAAATAACTGCTGGAGATGTTGTGGTGTGACCTTAGTAGACCGAATAAGAACTGAAACTATCAGAGAGAGAGAGAATGAACGTAGAAGTAACGCTAGCAGACACCATCGAAAAGAAGCAACTGTCTTGGTACGGACATATGAAGAGAATGGAAGAATGGCGGTTGCCAAAGGAAGAATAGAAGTGGATCCCCCATAGAAGACGAAAACAGGGAAAACCTAGAACTAGATGGGGGGACGGAGTAAAAAAGGCTATGGAACGACGAAATTTAAGTGAAGATGCGTGGCAGGATAAAAAGGAGTGGCGTTCGGGATGCGACAGACACCCAAGAGAGCTGTAGAGAAGTCGCTAATAATCGGCACATGCTTTGATATACAGGGTGTTAATGAATTGTAGGAGCAAACTTCCAGGGCTTAAAGTATACATGAAAACAAACATTTTTTGTTAATAAATGTATGGTCAAAAGTGTTTCCATTCGGGGACAGAGCTTCTCAAAGATTTTCTAAGAAGCTCCTAAATGCAGGCAACTCAATTTACTACCTACTATTTGTTTCCGTAACGACTGAATTTGAATTTGAAAAGTGGGAAAGAGGGCTTTATTTATCCTGTATTAATTTCCGTCGTTATGGAAACAAATAGTAGGTAGTATGAGTTGCTTACATTTAGGCGCTTCTTAAAGAATCTTTGAGAAGCTCTATCCCCGCAATAAAATATTATAGCTAATGTCAAATGCAACTGTAAAATTCAAATTTGCCCCTAAAAGTTTCTGATGAATTTTTTGGGGACATTTATAGTGTAAATGTGAGTTTCGTATTTACTCTTAGTTAACAGTTAACAGATTAGATTTATGACTATTCTAATTTATGGAACATACAGTATAATCAACAAAATCTTCGCTAAAGATTGGCTGTGAAAAAACTTACTATTGTTTACTACAATTACTAATAGTTATCAATGTATATTTCACTTGTTCTCTTTAAATTCTAGAACACTAAAATTTAAATTTAAATGTCTAGCAAAGCGTCGATTACAATCGGAGTATAAGTTTCTTCATCACTTTCCCATCTGAGTCGGCGTTTAAATCGCTTGAAAAATCCTTTACGAGCACTTTTAAAGTCTTTAATAAATAAAGCTCTACAAGCTGCAGTGAGCAGTTTTTTTTACATATCTAAAAAAATATCATTGTCTGTAAAAAACGTAGAAATTTAAAGCTATTTATAATTAAGATTATAGGATATAATCCTTTTAATTTTGGTGTGTTTTTCAAAAATTGAACAACGAAATATTTATTTTGCCTTTGGAAATTACATTATCTTTGGCCTAACATGTAATAACATAACGTTTCAATAATTCTCACCATGATGGTGGCAGGAACGTGGTCATCGTCAGGTTGACAACTATACGTTTCCGTGTATTGTGAACGCGACTTTCACATGGGTCAAAATGGGTCATGACGTACGTGACTCATGACATGGAATCGCGCGGTTCCCCCGACAAAGTCCACCCAGCGGTTTACGTAATGATTTCTCATAAAAGAATTAAAAAAACAGTATTTATTGGAAACTTAGACATGAACGGTGCCATTCAGTATTTTTGATAACCGCAGATAACTCTGTAATTGCTTTGTGCCTCGCCTTCACATAGCAGAAGCAGTTTCAGAAAGAAAATCTGTTGGTGTTTAGCGTAATTTTAAAACCAAATAATTGTAGGAGATAACAATACCGCCAGCTGCAGTGATTATATTTTTATTTTCAACAAACTAGCAAGTACTTAGTAATGGCAAGTTCCGTGTTTCGAAGCCTCAAGTATGTAATTCTGCCAAACGCCTTCCTCCAAGCAACCCCTGCTTGCTTTCGTAACGCAGCCAAGTTTTCCATAAAAGCAAGAATTGATGAAACATTCAGGTATGGTCCATTAGATGCCTTATATGATAAAATTGAAAAGGGGGAGCTACTGCCCGATGAACAGCAGGTAAAAGTTTGCGAGGCTCTCCAGCACATATACGAGGAAATAGAAGATTATAATCCAAGTGATGGTGGAATTTTTAATAAGCTTTTCTCTGGGAAACCGAAGGTTCCCAAAGGGCTTTATATCCATGGAGCTGTTGGGCGGGGCAAAACCATGCTTATGGACATATTCTACAATTGTTGTGATGTTGATCGCAAAAGCAGGGTACACTTCAATGCCTTCATGGTAGATGTGCACCAGAAGATCCACGAAACTAAGCAAGAAGTGACTCCGAATTATAGCAACTCGACTAAACCAAAACCCTTCGATCCGATACCACTTGTAGCTGCTAGAATTAGCCATAAAGCGTGGCTGATTTGCTTCGACGAATTTCAAGTGACCGACATTGCAGATGCAATGATTTTAAAACGATTATTTACACAATTGTTCGAAGATGGTGTTGTGGTGATTGCTACGAGCAACCGAGCACCGGATGATTTATACAAAAACGGATTGCAGAGATCCAATTTCGTACCCTTCATAAAAGTATTAAAAGATCATTGCGCTGTCATTAATTTGGATTCAGGGATTGACTACCGACAAAAGGGTGTCTTAGGGCAGACCCGTTATTTCCTCAAGTCTGACATTGTTGATGATGATCCAATAGACACTATATTTAAATTTTTGTGTTCCAAAGAAACTGATACTGTAAGACAAAAAATATTCACTATTTTAGGTAGAAATGTAACATTCAAAAAGGCTTGCGGTGGGGTCTTAGATACAACCTTTGAAGAACTATGCGACCGTCCCCTGGGAGCCAATGATTATATCCACTTAACACAATTCTTCCATACCATTATAATCCGGGATGTTCCCAAACTTAATCTCAAGCTTAAATCTCAAGCAAGGCGTTTCATTACATTAATAGACTCCTTGTACAATCATAAGACAAGGATTGTAGTCTCAGCTGATGTCCCAATAAAGGATCTTTTTTCAACCGAAAGATCTGATAATGACGATGATGTTCGGATGTTAATGGACGATTTAAAGATTGAAAAGAACCAAGAAGATGCGTCTGCTAGTATTTTTACTGGTGATGAGGAAATTTTTGCTTTTGACCGTACCGTGTCCAGGTTAAGTGAAATGCAGACGCAAGAATATTGGGACAAACTAGAAAAGCCTTAAATATCTCTACTTAAAAAATTTCTTTCTTAATTTTATTCGAACAAAGTATTATTTTGTGATTTTTCAGAGGAGGTGTATATAATTTATTTTTGGGTATATAATCTGTATATAATTTGTAAATAGTTGTTTTGCTGCTTATGTGGTTTGTACAAATAGGATTTATTTTTGTAGATACTGGCACGAGGCTATATAATGTACTTAAAGACTAATAAAGTTACCGCTTTTGTTTTGTGTTCGATGCTTTATTTTTTTACTACAAACTTATATAATGGCACAAGTCTTCCAGAAATAGAAATAGTAAAATATTAATTTTTCAATGGTTTTCTTATGAAGTATCTTAGAATTTAACGATAACGTTTTTTGTCAAATTCTTAGTATTCTTGGCACTTAATCCCTGCAGGGCTCTTGTCTGCTTCCTATTAATTCTCAAAATAAATCGATCTACTTGGGACACTAATCAAGGTTGGACAGCCAGTGGCGCCACAAAAATTTCACAGGTTTATTAAAATTCGTAAGTGTTTATTTATTACTAAGAAACAACAATGTAGTTAAAAATATCATCAGGGTTAGGTGTGGTCAGTGGTGTCGCATAGGGATTTCGTAAGGATATTAAAACTTGGCAGAGTCTAGTTCTACCTAATGTAAGACATTTTAATATTATAATTATTGCAAGGCATAATTTTAACTAACCTGTTGCACCTTTTCTACATAAAATTTCAGGAGTGGTAAAGGTATATTAACCAAAAATTTAATGTTTTCCCGTGTTAAACTCTGTTGTTTGTTAAATTACTACATGGAACATAATTTTTAAATGTTTTATTTCGGTATTTATAGAGAACAGTTAGATTAATCTTGCTGCTTTTCAGAATAGCCTCTATCAAGCATCATTTATTTTCGATAATAGATTAATATCATCAATAATATGTGTCTTCTGACAATAGTAAATATTTTCCTGATCCGACATAAAAGTTGGGTACTTAAAAGATGTTACCTATTGTATGTACCTAGCACAGAAATGCTCCGAAATATGTTTTGAATTGCATCTTGATAGAAACGGTAGTAGAAAACTACAAAAGTATTGATTATAGTCGATAAAATGCTAAATATAATTAATAGCAATAGGATTGAGCATCAAGTTAACTTGTAAAGATCAATGTGTATACAAAATTACAATCAATATATTTGCATAAATAAAATAAATACAACCGCCAAAAATATGTATCACACAGTAGAATAAATTAAATATCGTTCTTGCGCCACTGATTCCTATAGAAAAACTCGTATACTAAAGGGAAGTTTAACCGTAATAACTATTGATATTACATATTTTACGCCTTCAATAGTTTATGATTTGTATAAATTAATTATTAAAGCGATAATCTAAAAATGCAATATCACAAAAAATGACATTTTTATGAAGTCCCATGTAGTCAACATATTTCCGTTAAAAAAATTTTTTTTTGATATTTACCGTGTTAATTAACATTTAATTTAAATACCTAGGAAATATTTTAAATAGAATTAAATTACAGTAAACTAAACAAGTAAAAGCAACAGGATATATCCTGGCATAACTTTATAAAAATGCATAGTTCAATAACCACTGGCACTGTTTGTGAAAAGTGAAATTAAAAAACACTAACTTTTACGTTAATTACTGCATAAGTTTAAACTAGAATTTTCTGTAAACATAATTATGGGGCATTGATTGAATAACCTGTTTATAATGGCCTAGTCTAAACTCTAAAGAGCAAGTATGAGGAATATTATAATGAAGATTGAATAAATGAAACTGCAGTATAAGGTATGCATCAGAAATAGCTGCACAAAAGTCAACCTAAATTATAATGAAGATTGAATAACTGAAACTGCAGTATAAGGTAGGTATGCGTCAGAAATAGTTGCACAAAAGTCAACCTAAATTTCAGAATATCAAACAAACCGAAATTGACTGCAATTTTATTATTATAAACCACATAGTATTTGGTAAACAAACAAAAATTAATTAAACTGCTAGAGGTCCACGATCTTCAATTTTTCTCAGCTTCTTTCGAACGCCTACCATCATGTCTTTGATTAGGTCGGCGTCAATTTTTTGGAACAGTGAATAATCCGGCTGATGCCGCCTAACCGTTTCCATAAACCAGTTGAGATAAAATTTCCCATAAATTCTAAATTGGGTGCGCTTGAGGCACATTAGGCGGATTTACTTGCTTTGGCACAATTGGTATTTGACTGATTTTAAGCCATTCCAATGTCTTTTAGGAATAATGGTACCATACCACATCCGGCCAGAAGACCATTTTATCTGTTTTTATGGTGTTTATTCACAAAATCCAACCTTTTCTAGCTGACATTTTGAAATGTACCCATCCGTGTTAACCGCTTGTCTCTTTTGAGTTTGCACGAAAAAGTTGGAAATACCCTTCACGGATATACCTAGCGCACCATACCAAAACTTATTAATCAAATTTGGACTTGTATATAAACTACATGTTTGGGTGTGGTTGCTTTGTCTTTAGTATAAAATCGCTTGTTTGTAACGTCATTCTTGTTTGCAAACGAAAATATTTTTCATCATCCATTATGATAACATCGGCCTTTCAAAATTTCTGACGTAATGCTCGACACTTTGTGGGGTATGCTTTATGCTTATCTTATTTTTTGTCTTTAAATGAAAGAATGTAATAAAATGTATTTCTCTTATTTATATTATAGATTATAAAAGGAATTTTGGAAAAAAAAATATTTGTTATGGATAGACTAGTAGGTAGGTACATACTTATCAATTATTAATTGGGATTTTGCGATCAAAGTAATAAAGAAACAAGTGTAGGTATTAGTAAACCAGAATGGTTTTAATAAAAAAAAATAGATACAAAAGTACTTAATGTACATTCCTAATTTTGTTTCTTATATTTTTGCGAAGACTGGATTGATTTTAATAATAATTCTTTCTCTTGGATTTTTTTAATAAAATTTCATACAAGTTTGGTTAAAATTATATTTAGTAATTAGCAAACATTTCGAAGTTTCAACATGTAATTGGGTTTTATCACTGGACCACATATTGTTCATCAATGAAAAAATAGGTTCGGCAGGTGCATTGATTCCCGATAGACACAGACAATATTCTACCAATTTGCCAATATTTTTGTAGATACCATCATTTTCATTGAAGACTTTAAATATTTCAATCCATCTGTTCGATACTGGCACAGAATTTTGCCTCCAGTGAGTAATTTTTTCATCTGTAGTACAGTGTAGGACAAAGCATGTTTCATCAAACAGTTCGTCTTCTACTAAATTAATTTTACAAAAATGCTGAAG
This sequence comes from Limonius californicus, assembly GCA_014611495.1. Taxonomy (NCBI): domain Eukaryota; kingdom Metazoa; phylum Arthropoda; class Insecta; order Coleoptera; family Elateridae; genus Limonius; species Limonius californicus. The sequence goes on from JABXWE010007311.1 coordinate 14,766, forward strand.
AATGTAATAACTGCAAACTTGAATGTTGTCATGAGTGAGTTGAGTGTTTAACAAAATTCAATTGAATTTATCAGCATGCTTAATAGGTCCTTCCGATTCCTCTAGATATTGAATACATGTCTCATAAAATTCCACAACTGTTCCTTTGAAAATAGCAGGTTTTAATATGCCTTCTTCCTCTAGATGTTTCAAATTTTGCCGCACCAGAAGCGATTAGAAAACGTTTGCTTTTCCGTCAGCTAATTTTATTTTTAAGTAACTGTAAATATTACTAGCTTCTATTATAGAAATGTCTTGTCTCTATATTTTCAAAATAGCATTGAGGAACATTGATGACATGTTATGCAAAAAGTAAAGGCAAAACTCTGTCTCTGGGTTTTCAAAATAATTTGTGATATGTAACGTTCGTTTAGTTTTGCCGCTTTATAGAAATTAAAGTTTTATTTTTAATTGCCGCCGTTGGGTCGATTGCTATTTTATTATTTTTGAAGATTAAGTTAGGGCAGGTCACTTTTGCAAAGCCTCTGAAAGTTCTCATTGTTCCGCTTGATGTACTTGTGTGGTCTGGATATGCCGATCGAAAACAGTTCTTAGAATTCTTAGTTGGCAGAATGGTCGAAGTCCCACATTTAAGAAGTTTGTTCTAGAACAATTTCGTTTGGGTGAGAGTTTTTGTATCAGGGGGAATGACTGTGAACGCTAGCGTCTGGGAGTGAACGAATGTCGTTTTTGGAAACCGGGTTGTTGGCAGCTCTCTTCTGCTAAATGAATATATCGTATCGTTTTTTGCCTTAGGCAAAAGAATCTTCGACTTGTGTCAGATTAAAAATATTAGCAGGGTGTCAGCTGGTCACCTTACATCACACCGTTCGTAAACATGGCGTCGGAGCCGAATATGAATCTAAATTTGTATTTGGCCCAAAACGCCGACCACAACGTCGGCGTTTTGGCCATTCGGCAAAATGTCCACGAACGCATCTATGAGCCTTGTCCAAAGCGCCGACCACAACCCAAGTCGGAGTTTTGGTCACTGGACCACTATCGATGAGAAAAATTTAAACAAAATCGATAGAGCTGACTTTGGTTCATAATTTTTCAAAATTTGATCAATTTTTTAAAATTTCTTTTGTATCCAATAATTTCTGTTTTGAACGGTAGGTACATTTTTGGCACCACATTTTTAAAACATCGTGTATATGTGACATACAGGGTTGAAAAATACATTTAAATAGTATCAACAACTCATAGTGCAGCAAATAAAATAAGTAATCAAATATAAATTTTACTATTTTGGTAAAATCAGTTTACTTATAATTTAGTATTTAACAATACAAAATCTTTGGCGTTTATAATTTTGGAAGCCGTTGCAACACTGCATTGTAAGCTGAAGTGATTTTTGGATTTTAAATATTAAAATTAAATAGATAGCTGATTGTCATTAATGTCATTTTTGAAACTTGTAAAAGTTACAAAAATGACGTTAATGACGTGGATACATATTTGATTTAACTTTGGAATTACAATGTATGATCAAGGGTGACTAAATGCATGCATGCAGAGTTGCCAAATTAAAAAACTTTCAATTGCTAATAATTTAAAAACTCTTCATCTAAGAGTCTAAGACCAAATTGGTACTAGAGTTTTTTCCTTGGTTTTGAACGTAGAAGTGGGCGATGTAAATATTATCCACCATTTTTAATGGTATGTAATATATACACGGTGTTTTAAAAATGTGGTGCCAGAAATGTACCTACCATTCAAAACAAAAAGTATCCGACAAATAAGAAATTAAAAAAAAAAGTTAAATTTTGAAAAATTTATAAACTAAAGATTACTGATTTTTTAATTAAAATTTTGTAATAATCGCTGATCCCATTCCTCTGAGGGTAATAGATATCTGACAAACTTATGATTCAATCCCCACTATACAACAAGAAGATTCTGGATTGCTTTTAGATAATGTTAGCTTAGAACTGTTAAAGTTAGCACACTGTCCTAACAACTTTTTCCAGAATATGTGTTGAGCAATGTAGATCGATTTTCTCTGTATTAAAACAATACTGGGAAAAGAAATATTTTTAATAACCATTTTATACAAAACAAACTTAACATAAACTAGAAATAATTGCTGCTTTACACAACCCGTCATTTACGACTTACAACTGATATTCTATTTAAAAAAACTTTGATTAAACACTGGTTTGGGATGTTCAATTCCATCTAGCACGTCTTCTGCTTCTTCGCGGAGTGTTTCAACTTTCTCTAACAAAAGCATCTGCAAAGAAAAATGTTACTACATAGATTTTTAAAAATAACACCAAACACTTACCTTAGCAGCTGCAATCAGTTGATTGGCGAGTCTGCGTGAAATAAACTCCATGCCCTGAGTTAAATCATCTGGATCTGCTTTGGCAATACTTTGTAAATTTTTAAAACCGGCATTATAGAGCTGCCTTGCACGGCTCTAAAAGATAATCAACAGTAGCAAATGTAGAGCAGTTACAAAGTTACATTACCTGTTTAACAGCTGGCAACTCCATTAGAGGCAACAGCTCTCTGCAGCAGCAATGAGCCAACCTTTGGCTCATACCTTTCAGAAGATGGGCAAAAGCCCAAAATTCTTCAAGCTCCTCGCAAAAACTAACCACATTGGAAGCAAAGGATGCTGAATTGGTCATCAAGTTCTGAACGATACCACGATTCACCTAAACAACCAAAATAGAAAAGATCTGTTTGAAAGCGAAAGGAAATGACATACATGATATTTTTCAGATACTTCAATGACTGGGACTTCGTTCCATAAGTCATATAACATGAGAGCGGTGTAAAATTTGTTTATAACTCTCTCTTCGACACTCTAGAACAAACTCTTGAATTTGAAACTTGAAGATAAAAGAAATTACGTGAATACCTTGATGTGTTGGTTCGAATATAAGCGTATGATGCAAAAATCCGTGATGCCTAAAACCGAGGCAGTTTTTCTTTCTCTATCTCCGAGCTTTGTCATCTGTAGGATAGGGGCATAAGAATAAATTTTGCGAGTGTTTAGGATACTTACAATGTTATGCAAGTGGTTTTTGTCTACTTTAACTTGCTCAAGAGTGTTATAAGGGGTCACTAGGTATAGTAAGTGTAAACAGTCCACTAAAACCAAACTCTCTTGCGCTTTCTGTAAGTCCTCGTAAAGTACATGGGCTTTGGAAAGCTCCAAGCAGCCTACAACAAATTTAAATATGTTAGTTAGGTTTAAGAATTCAGATTAATGGCCTATTCATGTTCTGAGGTCTTTCAAAAAATATATTTTGTCAGAAACTTTTTCTTCGAACAATTTTACTAGAAGAGATTTAGCTTTATATTCTAGGCCACTATTTAGTCCATCTCAACATTATGGTTTGTATTTTAAACATTATTTATTTGAACTTGGGGCCGCATTCGACTTTGCAGCCTGGCCGATTATCACGTGCCGTTGCTGGATGCCTTATCATAAGCCCCTGTATTTTATTTATTGCCACTTTTGGTTTTATTTTTATAAAATCTTATTTGAATTTGGGGCTCCCCGTTGGAGTAAAACTCTGAGCTAATTGGTTGTTAAGCCAGTGATGTCTCATTCCTTTTTTTCTTACCTTTAATAGCAGCACTTCCTAATTTACTGATAACTAATTTATCAGTGGCTTCAAGCACTATTCGTCTTTTAGCCTTTTTCCCATTAGAAGTGCCCAAAGATTTCTCTTCACTTTTATTGGAATTCATCGACGATGCGCCGTTCTACAAAACTTTAGTTTAAAATGTCAATAACATAAGTAAAATATATTTACCGGAGAGTTTAAGTAAATGCTAACATCCTTTAAAGATTCAGCACTTCCCTTGGATTGCTTCTGAGATTCCTTGAAAGTTTGTATGGCACCAAGAATGAAAAGATCCGTCATGGCCTTCCTTACAAGCTTCTTCATGTTGACATTCAGCTTTGTTTGCTGCACGGCTAGTAATGTCATCTCGGCCAACTTTTCCAGCTGTACTTTTGTGTTTGCCGTTCCTAGACTTATGCAACTTAAGAATAGATTCCTGGAAAATAATAAGATAAATATTTTTAAGAAATTAAATCACATTAAATACCTCAAATAAGAGGATTCATTTTCGTGCATCCGGGACATGGTCTGATCCATGGGCGATGTCAGTAGATCTTTGACTTTGGACAACTCTCTTTTATCGCAAATCAAAATGCTTTCCCCTTTTTCACCAAAACCGGCCCTTCCTGCTCGCCCAACCATTTGTTTATAGCGAGAGAGGCTTATGAAGTTGTTTGCTATAAACGGTTTTCTTATGATTACCTAGCAGTAGAAGGGGAATCACCCATTAATATATTGACCTTGGTGAAATAAAATTTACAATAAAGAATGTAAAACATTATATCGTATCACAAACTTATATGAACGTATGATTATCCATGCGATTTGCTTACCCGTTTGGCAGGTAAGTTGACACCCGCTGCTAATGTTGAAGTACAACAAATTAAACAAAGTGTTCCAGCCCGGTACGCTTCCTCAAGCAGTTTTCTTTCTTCAGAAGTGAGACCTGAGTGGTGATACGCAATTCCAAATGGGACGGAAGCTTCTAGGATGTTACACAGCGTGCCAGATTCTTGTTTCAAGGCATGTATTAATTGCTGCTTTTCTTTTGTTTTGTAAGATTTCAACTGGCTGTAAAAATAATAATAATAATAATAATATTTATTGATCCATTACAGTTTCAGCACAGCATAGGACATGTCAAAAACAAGTGATGCATAAGGCATATTAATTATGATCGACTACTGTATGGTAAAAATCATTTACACTATAAAAAGTACATTCAGTCATTATATATTTTAATTTTGATTTAAATTGTAATAGGGGTAATGATCTGATTTGTTGGGGGAGGTAGTTGAACAGCCGAAGTCCATCCAATTTCCTGCTGGTCTTTAATAATCTGTGGGTTGGTATTACCAAGTCATCCTTCTTTCTTGTGTTGTAAGTGTGGTTGTCGCAATTTGTTGGTAGACCCATAAGCTTTGCTCTGGTGCTACATAAGAGCTGGTATACAATAATGGAGTATAAGGTCATTATCCTATATTTCATGAAAAGAGGTTTACAGGAAACTAAACTAGAGTTTATATTTGCTATGCTTCTTACGGCCTGTTTTTGTAGAAACAAATATCCTTTGCAGATCTGTTTGTGTTCCAGTGCACCATGATACTGTACCATATAGTAACAAGCTGTGGAACAGAGCATGATAGGTTGATAGCGCTGCTGGCTCATTATTTTTAATCCATTATTAATAATCCATAATAATCATTATACTTAAGTTAAGTGTTATTTGTAGTTTTTAATTAAGGAGTTATAGGTATCGAAATTTAATTCGAAATACAGATAGCCCAAAATAAAACACTGCGTCTATACTATACACATTTATTTTCTACTAAACTCACAATAATTAATCCTAGACGCTCGCCAGTCTTCATTCATCAACTAAAATAAACAGTAAAACTATAGACACCGAGAAACAATGAATTCTCCGAAACTTGATCTACGCGCCACGATATGCCACCCGCGCATCCCTTACTCAACTCCCCATTGCCTGCGTTCCCGGTCTTTTCTGTGCGGCGGCGCCACTTACTGGGGTCCTCGATGACACTTGATACATGGATGATGTTATTAAATTAGGCATTCAGAATGTTATATATTCTTCAAGGCTTTCGCGGTTTCTCGAACTGTCAATATTACAATTTACTTGCGGTTTAGACCGCGTCGTCATTTGGGAACTACACCCAGCATTATCAGGTAAGGACCGACCTGTAGCTTGTCTGCGTTTACAAGCATTTGCTCTAGAAGTTTGAGCAATATTTGTTCGTAGGCCCTGCCTGCCTAAACAGGGCCGTGTGCTTATATTAATCAAACCTTGGGGCGGACAAGGATTTGATCTTGATGTATTTTGTTTGCTAGGACAATAATACTTAATCGGCTGTTACGGGCCAAATGGGCGTCTCCGTCGACCCCAAACCGGATAGGTGGAAAAAGGCCTACAGCTTAGCTCAGAGGAGTAGGGGGAGTTCACGGAAATCGCTTACGGTAGGGAATCTTCCTAGTTGTGTACAGAGTAGGTCAAAATTAGTGGACCCCACCTTCCAATTAATAGCTGAGTGTAGGTCCTCATGGAAGGCCGAGAGGCCAACAGCTTACGGAAATGGAACTCACCTTGATTGTGCCACCGCCTATATATATGAAGCTTGCAAAATTCGTACACAAACACATACAAAAGACACAATAATAAGAGGCAGTAAATTTTTAACACACATATAATTAGACTGTTAAAAATGACACACTACAAAAAAATGACAACAAATGATAGCTTTATGATTCTGGATTACATATCTTTATTTTTAGAACGTTCAAAAAAACTTGCCGCCGCTGATGCAACGATATTTATTTTTTCATATAGCTACGTGCCCAGGGACGCCGAAGTTCACAAGAATGAAACAGGATATAATTTTGTTAGCTTTACAATTAACAGCAAACACCACAAACGGCGACTGAAGATCGTTTTTCTAGTTACATGGAAGCAAAATGGTTCGATAGCGTTGAAGTTTGCAAGTTACCGCGAACAAAGAAAAAGGTTTCTTTCTCACAACACAAAAACTAGATTTTTACCTTGAACGATTCTGGGGACGGCCGGAACAATACTGGGGTTGTTCTTTTCTTCCCCGATGCAGGTACAGTCTGGGGTACTTTCAGGTCCGGGAAAAAAGGGTAGACTTCACGAAACTTTGGGATGATTTCCAAAGAGGGTCGGTAGGCGTCGAGAGCGACAGCAATTTCAGGCGATTACAACACAGTCAACAATTCTAACCATCACCTTTTCACGGGTGTAATCCAGTGAGATAACTTAGCACAACGTTCACATGAAAAATTCGCTTGTATTCAAATAGATCGAAAGAGCAACTTCACTTAATTGCCCTATATCAAGGCTAAACTGCTAAACATATATTCGAATACGACTTAGTCGAAATAATAATTGCCTACGGCAATACTCGGTACGCTAAAACTCAAGATTAGCAGAAGCTACGAATAACCCGATCGTCGAAGAACCTCCGTCTCGACCCAGAGCTTGGCCTACTTGCAACACAATTTGTTTACTCCCCTTCCCCGTAGATGGAATTTCGGGAAGTTCCGGAGCCATTGAAGGTTGAAAACTGACTGCCTAAACGCGCCTCAAACCTGCTTTACCCCCAAAAGAAATTGCAGCATATTGCGAAATTTCATGAAATGTTCTAGAATCATTCGGCACGTAAATTCTCAGAAACGTCTAAGGTCAAGCGCAAGAAAAACAATATTCGGCAATTTAAGCCTTACAAAAGGGAACTGTCAACACAACTCAATCTTAGAAAAACAAAATAATACCGAAAGCTGTAACCAATATAAAACTGCAATTAAAATAAGGTTTTTAATTCCTGTAGAGCGGCAATCAAATTAAGAAATTAATTCATATAGAGCGGCAAATTTTAAAAGAACATGACACGGCTTATGCCTGTTAGCTGTTTGTGAACCCATACAAACTAACGTTTCGCAAGACGTTGCAGCTTGCATCTTCCGAGTGAATAGAATACAGTGTTCCAAAATACATCAAGATCAAATCCTTGTCCGCCCTAAGGTTTGAATAATCTAAGCACACGGCCCTATTTAGGCAGGCAGGGCCTACGAACAAATATTGCTCAAACTTCTACAGCAAATGCTTGTAAAGGCAGACAAGCTACAGGTCGGTCCTTACCTGATAATGCTGGGTGTAGTTCCCAAATGACGACGTGGTCTAAGCTGAAAGTAAATTGTTATATTGACATTCAGAATGTTGTTATCACTCGGCCACTCCTGATACTAATGCATCCTCACATTTTCCGAGAAAACGCGCACTCATAACACTCGAACTTCTTTAGTCGGCCTGGAGGATGTGTTCGTCTCTTCTCCTTGATGGGGTCGTAGCATTCTTATCACCACCTATACTATCGTCGCTTATACTTTCATAAGCATCAGCTTCATTTTCGCTGTCGGATCCTTCCGTTCTAAAACATTTTAATTGCGAGACGTGCGCGTAGAGACGCCCGGCCTCCTCATCCCGTAACTGCGGGATACGGTATGTATCCCGCGGAAGCACCTCCGTCACCACCAAAGGTCCGCTGTATTTAGGCCGTAATTTCGTTGGAGCACCCGTCTGTTCCGGGACGAACACTACCTCACCTACGTCGTATTTCGTAGCATCGAAATGTCGCTTGTCATGCCTGCTCTTTCATTTCTGCTGTTCTACAAGAATTCCACTCCGAATATTCTCTTGAATAGATCCTGGGTCTCGCCATTCAACATCTTCGCCGCTTCTCAAGAGTCGTAAGGCTCCATCGGCAAACCGCGATACTTCGGATTGTATCTTTTCCGTAGTCTCATTGGCAGAAACGTTTAGATTCGTTTCCAATTCTTTTATGTGGTTATCCCATAGTCCCGGACCTTTGTCATTAATGGTAGCCTGGATCGTGTAGTTTACGCGATCGACTTGTATCCTCGCATCGATGTTTTCTGCGATTGGTTCGCATTTTTTTGTATCTTTGATTGCAACACTAACGAAAGGCATGTCTATTCTAACTTTACGCGCCAAAATCTTTCCCCGTGGAACTACTACGTCCGTACCACAACCGTTTGCCATTGTAGCACTTACGTCCACGTCACCCACACGCGCGTTTACGAGCATTGCAGTATGCCGTGGAATCACTACATCGTCCGCTACTACCACCTGAGTGTTCTCGTTTTTCAAACTGAAATTTTTAAAGGGGAAATCCACTTTGTACCCCAATTTAAAGACGTCACCTTTTCGCGCATATGCCAAATATGGTAAATCAACAAATGATCTGCCAATTAAGATGGGCACTGGTTGGCCCCCATCCGGTACTACAAACACACGCACATTTTCTGCGAATACGCCGTCTAATTTTGGGTGTACTCGAATTGCACGCAAATTACCTGTAAAGGATTATCCCTCGCTCGAGCTGCACGCAAAGTTACTTGCGAAGTATTAAGCTTGCAATCGAACTGCACGCAAATAGATAATTATCTATAATCCCAACTTATTGAGTTCTTTTCTTTTCTTCTTCTTCAGACGTAATAACTTCTATGTGGTTGCTCTGTAGTAGGCGTAGTAACAACAGTGATCAGAAATGGCAGAAGTTCGAGTGATGTTGAGTGAACGGGAAAATGTTTGTTGGTTAATAATTACAAGTTTTATAAATCTCGTGAACTTAATTAATCAGAAGTGTACTGGCGCTGCACAGTGAGAAAATGCAGTGCAAAAATATATACTATTGGCGAAACTAATGTTATATCAAGAAAATCAGATGATCATAATCACGAGGCAGAACCAAAAAAAAATTAAAACGCAGTATGTATCAAATTCTGCAAAAAGAAAGGCAACAGAAGATATGTCGCAAAAGCCATCCAAATTGATTCACTCCGAGCTAAAAAAAATATCGAATGACGAATTTGATTGTTTCACGTCAAAAGACATATGTAACATACGTAATAATATGAATTATGACAGAAAAAAAATGTATCCCAAATTACCTACAACCACGGAGGAAGTGCATAATATTCTAAATACTTGGCAAATAAAAACTAATAAAAACGAAAATTTTGTTCTATGTAATGACGTAGATAAACAAATTGTGGTGTTTTCATGCATGGTTTGTTTATATTTCAATTATTTAAACAATTAATAAAAGTAGACCTGATATCAGACAAGTTTTTTTTTAATTTTTTGAGTTTCTGATTTTAGTCTGAAATATATTTTTTGTTTTTCCTATAATGTAACTTTGCTTCATCAATACTATTTAACTGTTTGTATATTTGTATAACTTATTTATTTAATTATTCTAATTCCTTTTCGTAGGTGGCGCCAAATGCAAAAGCCAGGATTGGCAAAGGAGTATAAAGAAAAAGATTCCGAAATTGGCAAATGGTTAAAACATGTATTTGGTTTAACATTTCTACCTGCGGAAGAAGTAGGCGATTGTTTCACGTTTGATTTTGAATCCGAAAAACCTAGTGCCAGCAGAGTTTCGCAGTTTGCTGATTATTTAGTAGATACCTATATAAGTGAAGAGGCTCAATTCACACCACAAATATGGGCACAGAACAGTGTCTCACTCTGTAGAACCACAAATAGTTGCGAAGCATTCCATTCCAAATTTAATTCTTGTTTTTATTCAGCACACCACCCTATTCTTAAGTTTGTAGATGTGTTGTTAAACTTTCAAATGGATACGTACATCAAAATAAATAGCAACAAAATAAATGTATGTAGAAGAACCCCGCAAGTAAAGCGGGAGAAAATTGTTTTAAATTTACTACAAAAATACCAAGAAAATCATATTTCTCGCTATCAATTTGTAAAAAGTTGTTCTTACCAATACAACGATAAATAAAAAATTTTTTTGTTGTTGTTGTCTTATGTACATACAGGGTTTTTCAACGAAAAGTAGCCACCCTCAGTATCTTTCAAAACAATTTTTTGGTTGAAAATCGCCAAGGCATGTCAACAAAGACAGCAAAGGGGACATCTTTTTACCTAAAATCCGGACGTCTGTCATCAACCCCTTAGCCGCCACCGCCACCCCCTCCAAAATTTCAAATGGCACCATACCATGTGTGACACATAGTTGGAAAGGTTATTTCATAAGGAATTCATTCTACTATTTATTTTTTTATACGCCTGAAATTGGGACATAAAAAAATTAAACACTATATTTTGTTTATTTCGGTTAAGCTGCTGAATATAGCAGTACCTAGATGCTTTTGTTTCATCTTTTGTTTTTTCATCTGTCAGTCAACATTCAGTTGATTTTGAATATTATAAAAGTGTCAACATGGTTTACACCACTGCCGAAAGAATCGAGATTGTGCGTTTTTATTTCAAAAATAACGACTGTGCAAGAGCCGCAACGCCGTTCGAGAATTTTTGAACAATCGGTTTCCTGGACGATGTAGTGGAAGACGTGGTCCCATCGAATGGCCGGCTAGATCACCCGACCTGTCTCCGTTGGATTATTTCTTATGGGGGCATTTGAAATCCAAAGTATATGCAACACAGCCGGCCAATATTGAAGATCTTAGGCAGAGAATAGTAGAAGAATGTCGACAATTGACACCGCTAGTTCTCGCAGATGTTCGTTCTCTCTTTCAAAGTCGTCTGTACTATTGTATGGAAGTTAACGGAAGTCACTTTCAACAATTACTTTAACGGTAATTGCTCTATTCAGCAGCTTAACCGAAATAAACAAAATATAGTTTTTAATTCTTTTATGTCTCAATTTCAGGCGAATAAAAAAATAAATAGTAGAATGAATTCCTTATGAAATAACCTTTCCAACGATGTGTCACACATGGTATGGTGCCATTTGAAATTTTGGAGGGGGTGGCTGTCGCGGCTAAGGGGTTGATGACAGACGTCCGGATTTTAGGTAAAAAGATGTCCCCTTTGGTATCTTTGTTGACATGTCTTGGCGATTTTCAACTAAAAAATTGTTTTAAAAGATACTGAGGGTGGCTACTTTTCGTTGAAAAACCCTGTATATTGTACCTTGTTTGTACAATTTGCAATAAACAAAATTGATTTAATTTTACATGCTTGTCTTATTTTACTGTGTTCTGTAAATTAAGATGTTCTGCTACCTGGTATTATTAGCGAAGAATAAAACGACCCTGGCGGATTATAAAGATTACTTGCGTGCAGTTCGAGTGCAGTCCTAAAAGTAACTTGCGTGCAGTTCGTTGGTGTTATTAGCGGAGATTAAAACGACCCTGGATTAAAAAGATTATTTGCGTGCAATTCGAGTGCAGCCCTAATTTTAGGTTACAGTTTAAAATCCCCAAAGTTTTCACACGGATGGATGTTTCCGAACGCGTAAATGTCCGTCGTATCCGGTTCAAACGTCAACCCTTCTTGTTCGGCCACTGATCTTCGCAAAAAGCAATCCGACGAACCCCGATCCACCATACCCGTTAGCTCGATTTTACCGTTTATTACCACGTTCGTAAGGTACATGGACGGTTTCCTTGCGCGTTTGGAACACTTCTCTTTTTGACCGGGGGCAGTTCTTCACAATATGGCCATTGTGCTTGCAATTGTAGCACATTAAGGGTTGGCGAGCCTGTGAACACTCACGTGATATATGGCCCCCGACGCCACAATTGTAACAGTACATGTCCTTTCGCGCAGCACTCATATTCTCGTTGCGACCCGCATACGAACTACTAAAACCCTCGGTTTCACGTCTTCGTGCGCCGTAAGATCTCCGTGTCACATCACCAGAAGTCTTCCATTCCCGAACGTTTAGTCTGTCCCTCCAACTCGCGTTTATTGCCTCCCGCCTTGTTCCAACTCCGTTCTCAGATCGAACTACGGATGTTTTTTCTCCACCTTGTGCATCTCCACCGTCAGGATATCATGCAATAACGTGTCGTACTCCTGATGATCTTTCATTGCAACGCTCATTGCAATTTCCCGGAAGCACAACCCAGCCAGAATTTCCTCCTTTGTTTCTGTAGAGGAATTACACAATGCTAGCTTTTCGTGAAAGTATGCCAGCGTTGTTTCAGACCGCCCCGCTAGTTTTTCCGTTCTACTGTAGGTACGTACTATTAAATTCTAGTTTGAAGCTACTCCAAGACGTAATGACATCTCGCTTGGAGGCGTACCAGAATTTCGCTGGTCCAATTAGATGCGCTCGCGCTGTTTCCAGTGTATAAGAATCTGGCCATCGATTTAAATTCGCGCTGGTCTCCACATTTATCATTTACCATTCTTTCGCCGTATTCACACATTTATCCTCATCAAAATCTCCAATAGTTTTCGAAAGATCCGGCATAACGTGTAACCCTTCTTGCGACGCATTGCCCGCTGTGTTGCTGTTGGTCGTCGTTAAGCGCTTCATGAGATCATATAGCATATCATCTCCCACGCGAATCTCTGCTATCATAACATCAAGCACTTTATCCGCTCCAGGTCGTAGATTAATCTTACCGTTTTCTGGTTCAAACCCTCTAAATTCTTTGCCTTTGTGTATTTGATCAGTTTGATCCTCATTCGTTGCTCCTTGATTTTCGTCCGTCACATTCGTATACAATACACAAAATATGAAAGGTAATAAAAACGTTTTCCCGCCGATTTGTACTTAAAACAAAGACGCGTCACTTTACCTCACGGTAATCTTCTGAATGACACGATGCAGTGACGCTTAGCACATCACCCTTTGTTGAAAGTTTATGTGTTCGATCTTCATGTATTTAATGTCCTTGTAAACATGGGTCCACGATGTTTCAGTTTGATCCCACTTCTGAGATGTTATCTGTAGTTTTTAATTAAGGTGTTATAGATATCGAAATTTAATTTGAAATACAGATCGCCCAAAATAAAACATTGGGTCTACACTATACACATTTATTAATTACTTCACTTACAAAAATTAATCCTAGACGCTCGCCAGTCTTCATTCATCAACTAAAATAAACAGTAAAACTATATACACCGAGAAACAATGAATTCTCCGAAACTTGAACTACGCGCCACGATCCGCCACCCACGCATCCCTTACTCAACTCCCGCGTTCCCGGCCTTTTCTATTTATCTCACCCCCTGTGCGGCGGTCCCATTTACTGGGGTTCTGGATTAAATTTAATGGATGGTGTTACTAGATTACGCATTCAGAATGTTGTTATTATAAGTTAAGTAACTTTAGGTTAAATAAGGTTTGGTAAAGGTTCAGATAAAGAACATTAATGTTAGGTTACGTTCAAATAAAGTTTAGATAAGTTTCTGTTTTATAAGGTTATGTTAGAACAGATAACAGCAAAGATAGGTTAGATTTAAATAAAGTCTAATTATTTTATGGTAAACAAGTTTATCCTTAATTTATGATAAGGTTAGGATAAGGAATTATTAAACTTAGTTTAGATTCAATGAAAGTTACGTTAAACTTGTACAGCTAACTGCATAATTCATCTTAGTGTACACACGGAACTTGTTTAGAGTTCAATATGGACTTTCATTAATTGAAAAATAAGTAGAACAGAGTAAGAAAAGTTGAAGGAATACAAAAAACCAACGAATACTTCAAGAATTGTCTGTGGTCTTTAGAATATAAAAAGTTTTAGGTTATGTTGCCACTCACATTTACACGCCCACTAAACAAAACTTGTGTGGTGCAGCAACGCAATTAAATTAGGTTAGGTTAGCTTATGACTGTCAAAAGCAAAGGATACTACAGCTAATTAGTATGCAAACGGCGGAAGAAAAGGAAGAATTAGAAGCAGAATAATATTTTGTCTTAGAAATACGTTCTTGCAATACATTAACTCTTCAAAATATAACGACATAGACTATCCCACGATGAAGAAATTGTAAACATCAATCAACTGCACATAAAAACTAATAGAAAGTTACAGTTAAGTTAGGTTATGTTAGGATAAGTAAGGTTAAAGTAGGATTAGGATATGGACGATTAATGTTAGATTTAAATAAAGTCTTGCTAGGATGAGCAGAAATCGTTAAATTGCTTGAAAGGCTCCAATAAATATACGTACGGAAATACAATTTTACACAAAAGCCTTGTGACGTTTTCGCAACTGCGCTTGGATGAACAGAAAATTAAGCACGATCCTTTTGGGACTACCTCCATAACGAGTCCACCTAAATGATCGGGATCTATTTTGGTCACTGAATTAGAATACTGAAATGTTTTGATTAGTTAAATGAATTCAATAAATTTAAATTACGTACATTAAAGTCAACTTTACGAACAAACTCGAAGGCTTGATCCGGATCAGCATTCCAATTGATTTTTGCTATTTGGTCGCCGCATTTCACATGTTCTGTTAACTCAACGGGACGGAAATTTCGGGAGTAAATTTCAGCTTTTAAAAACTTTTGAATGTCTGGTAAATTTCCAATGGTGGCACTCATTCCCACTATCTGTATATCATCTACAAAAAAATTATATTTATTTATATTCAGTAGCGATACAAGCATATTTAGAGAAGACTTGCGGCGTAGAGAAATAGATGCATAAATACCATTTAAATACATTAATTTAGTGAGTAAAGCCTCCAGTTTGGGTCCACGTTGTTCATCCCCAATCAGATGCAATTCGTCTACAACAACCAAACCCAATTCTTCTAGACGGCCTTGCTCTACTAAACTATTAACAAGTCCCAGAGCTTTCTCTGTGGTTGCTATAAACACAGAATTCTTGTAACGGCGTTTTCTTGGTGGATATGTTCCTTTCCCAGCTGCATATTCTTCAATTAAGAAATCTAAGGCCACGGCAAAGGGTGAGAGTGCCCACACCTTAAACAAAAATTATCACATCAAATTCAATTCCTAACAGTACTTCTTTATGAAATTATGAAATCTGAAGCTTTAATAATAAATACAAATCACTAATGAATGCAACCTATAACATTGTTTTTTTATAAAATTAAGAAATGCAATCATACTCTCGTACGTACTCAATCAATTCAATCTATAACACTATTTGTTTATCAAAATTAAGAATTTTGAGCTGTAAAAGCTAAATAATGTAGTCTCATATATGTTCCATCAATGCAACCCACGACATTATATCTTCATAGTATAAAAAAAATTTATACAATCAATACCATCACTCATGTTCCATCAATGACACTAATAACAATTTTCTTCCTGGTAACAAAACTAAAAGGAATTAAAGAGTTACCTTTTCCTGTACGATTGCAACATAAGGTAACACAAAGATTACATTCCGTTTCCTGCATATTAACTCTCTTAGAATCAGAACTTCGGCCACAAGTGTTTTACCACCACTTGTTGGTAGAGAATATATTAAATTTTTTCGGTTACTGACTGCAGGTAAGTTTAAACATTCGTCTTGCCAATCTACAATAACAAATTATTCCAGTTGCTGCAAATTTCACACTTGTACACTTACCATATAATTTTTCTATCCCTTTGTAGAGCTTAATCAAGTCCAAAACCTTGCTAGGGAGTCCGTAAAACGGCCCTAAATTCTGAAAAATGGCTCTACCAGGAATTATAGTGCAATTGACCAGAGTCTTGGGTTCCACATCCTTCTTTGCATTTTCCTTTAGAGCTCGCTTGATCATATCATTCATCGAACCGTTTTCAGTCTGTGTTAATCCATTCAACATTGCGTCTGCCATAAAAGAGTCATCGAGCCAATCTGTGGCTTCTAATTCGGATTGTTTTTCTTTGGTCAGTACCGAGTCTTGATTTCGCCCCAAATGGTAGATGGAATGCTCCATTTTTTCAAATAAGTGTGAGACCTCTTTGCGGTACTGAGAAGACCTAAGTAGTTGAGTCATTCTGTATTCGATGTTACTGTTTCTATGACTTTCATTCTGAGCCGGTGTATTAGAATTACCATTTAATTTGTTTTCTGAACTATCCAAGTTCGTCTTTAAAATCTTTGGGTTTAAACCTAAACTTTCCAAACTCTTGCGTTTAGAGGTGTTATTGTTACTGTTACTAATCATTGATTCAACATTTTCTTTCTTGTCAGGAAGCCCAGGCTTTTCTAAAGCTTTTTGCTTCATAGCAAGTCTTTCTTCACGCATGACCACCTCATCGAGTTGCTTTACAAATTGAGTTGACTTAAATAGTTGTGAAAACTGGCTTTGAGAACCAACTTGAGACGAAACATTTTTGGTTAACTTATGCATCGGTGATTCAGATAAATTATTACACTTTGCTTGATTTAATTTAGTTGAATTACTACGCTTTGTATCACTATCTGATGATGACTGGAATAAAATAGGAGACTGCAAGTCTGTATTGTTTTTAATAGTTTTATTGTTTGCAGTTTCTTTTAAAAGACTTTCAAAAATATCATTTTCTAGAAAATCCGTGGCACTTACATCAGGAGCTTTAAGTTTAGGACAATTTTGTTTTTTATGAGAAGCTTCTTCTGATGATTCCAAGGCATCTGGTAAAAACTTTAACTCCCACTTCTTTTGCAGTAGTTCCTTACTATTATGGGAACATTGATGTTGGTTTGGACTTAGTTCAACAGAAGTTTGTGCAACTTGCTTTTTGGGTGGTGCTACAGTACAGGATATATTTGTATCCAAACTTAATTGTGAATTATTTCCATCTATACATAAGACTTTAAAATAGTCTATACCAGTATTCTTAACTTCTAATGGTGCATTTTTAGATGCCGTCCCAGATTTATTGCACTTTAAATTATTTTCTTGCTCCAATTCTTTGTGAGCATTTGTATTTGCCACTCTTTGGGGAATGACAGTAACTTTATTCTGATATGAACTTGATTGAGCTGCATTGACACCTGTCTCTAACAGATAACTATTTTCCTTTTCCGCATCTACAAGAATATAACATTAAATAACCACAAAAATGAAAGACAAGAAAGTACCACAATTGGGGCGATTTAAGGCTAATCGTGACCATTTATTCATTTTCGCCAGATTAATTGGTTGTGCTACATCCTTTCTGCTGGCGGAGCCTCGAACGTGAAAATCATCTAAATCTAGTAATTCTAGTAGTGTTGTATCTGTGTTCAGCAGCTGAGTCGGAGTTGTTGAAGTTTCATCTGTAATACTCAAAGATTGGTAAAGATAGCAAAAATGAATTAAAAACTTACCCAATTTAGATTTAGAACAGGAATTTTTACCCTGACGGCTCATTTTTATGTGTTTCTGTTTGGAAAAGTTTAATTATATTTTCAAATTTCTAACCATACTTTTGTATTTTACTAATTTCTACTTACAATACAATTAAAGTTACGATACCTTGTAGTTTATTGTTACTAAAAATAATAAAACTGCTGGTTAAACTTAAGATAATAGATTACTCGTGCGTAGAAATTATTTGTTTAACATTTAAATAATAAAATAGAACGAATTTAAAACTTAACCTCAGTTTTTAAAAGTTATATTACGATATATACAGAGTACTTCCGAAATGTATTTCCCATTTATAGAACTATTTTTTTAATAAAATCTGGTAATTTAAATTACTATGTATAAACTTATTTACCCTTTTTTTTTAATTTCTATAATTAATATTCCCAATTAATTAAGCATTTCATGGGTTGAATAAAATGGTTGCTGCTTTGCAACCATGAATACGCGGTTTTATAGAGAATTGTTTTAATTTGTATTAAGACCACTCACAAAAGTATTAAAATTACATATTATTTGAAATTTATGTTAATATTCACATCTGTAAGTAAAACTACGTTTTAAATTCTGCATAAATAAAAATTTAACTTGTATAAAGTAACTACATTTAGACCATTTCTTTTATAAATAAATTTGTAAATCTTAAATTCAGCTTAAGTTGAACTTTTAAATCCTTTATTTTATTTATATTTTGGTTATTATTATTAATTAATCTCAAAAATGACAAACTCTTACATTTTTAGTCTAAACCTCATATTAAATATAAAATAATGTATTGTGGAGTTAAATATTATATTGAGTAGTTAGATATTTTATGTACACATTTATAGTATTATTGTAGTATTTATATAGTATTACCAAAGAATATAGATCAGAGGTCTCCAAACTTTTTAGCCTAAGGGCCGCACTGACTCCTGCACTAAGTCCCAAGGGCCAAGACCTAGCTAGCTCATCATACCAACATACTGTAGTTTTAAATAACGCGCAAATTTTCTTACTGGGACTAGCCGGCGAGTGTGACATCTACGGGGCAGGGCGCGGGGGTGGACTGCGCTCCTTTCGCAATTTCGGTTGGTACTTACGGGCAAGTGTCAAGGATATTTCATTGCGGTAGAGTGTTTCTCTTTGGCCCTGGATGAGTCAACAGTAGTTTTAGATACTACTCAGGTGTTACTTTTTATTTGAGGGATAGATAAAAATTATGTTGTATGAAGAGCTTCTTGACGTTCATAGCATTCACGTCACGACCACTGGAGAAGATATTTTTAAAGGAGTTGAAAATGCTGTTCAGAAAAACAATAGAAAATGAAGGTGGTTCAAAACCATTAATCGTACATTGCATCATTCATCAACAGTCTTTGTGCGGAAAATGCTTAGATATGTCTGAAGTTTTAAAGCCAGTCATGTCAGCTGTCAATTATATCAGATCACATGTGCTCAATCATCGTCAATTCCGCGAGTTTATTGGAGAAAATGACTTACCATATTATACGCTGGCTTAGCTGCGAAAAAGTTCTAACGCGATTTTTTGAGCTCCGAGCAGTAATCGAAGTTTTCCTGAATGAAACGAATCGTCCTCTGGCTAGGTTACAAAACAATGAGTGGTTATGGAAGTTATCATTTTATACAGATTTGACTAAACATATGAATGACCTTAATTTAAAATTACAAGAGGAAAACCGGCTTCTACCTGATTTATACACTCATATTAAGTCATTTCGACAAAAAATTGTTTTGTTGCAATCCCAATTGCACAAAAAATTTTTCACGCATTTTACTACATGCCAAACATTCATTTAGCAAACTGAGACTCAAATTCCGGTAGATTTCGCAATTGAAGCTTTTACAAATAAATTTTGAGTCTCGTTTTTCAGATTTTGATGCAATTGCACACGATATCAAGATTCTTCAAAATCCTTTTAACGCCGATATAGAAACCCTTGCCCCAAAACTTCAAATGGAAATGATCGATTTGCAGTGTAGTGATATTTG
>JABXWE010007313.1:0-14172 GCA_014611495.1 Limonius californicus
TAAAAATAAAAATCTGTTATTTGTTATTACTATTACATATATGTTATCATAAGTCATTATGTTAACTGTGTAGATTAGTTATTGAACTGTACTTAATTTTCAAATTAAATTCCTCTAATAAATGTGTTTATCATCGTAAGTACTTGTTGAGAACCGCACGTTCGCTTTCCCCTCGCTGGGCTTCTGAAGAATGAAGCTAGAACATGCGCAAGCACAAGCCATCTCGCTCTAACGTAATTAGCCGCTGACTAAAAGCTTTGCGCGTTGTGATGCACTCAATTCATGTGCGCTAGACATCCGATCTCTGTCTGAGATATAGCGCTTAGTGAGCCGCTGACAGAGATGCAAAATTAACAGCACTAGGATGTTGACGCTGCACGCAGAAATTCCATCGGAGTTGTTAGGTGAGATGGACTATAAGCGACAAAGTGACATTCATCGAAAAAGATGACGTTTGCGTTGTCAAATACGAGCGCAAATGCCTACTTTGGATATCGATTGTAGAAAAAATATATTTCAATTCCTTATTTTGGTGATATATCGGAGAAAATTGCTAAAATTATAATCAACGCTCAGAAAATAATTAACAACACATTTTAAATTCTCATGGTATTTTATTAACTTTGGTAGCATAAAAAGGCAAGACTAAATCACTATTATGTATTGGCACACAGTCTTTTTGCACTTTGCACAGGCAATAGTTATATTACTTTAAAATTATTCGTTAATCCTTCATAGGGAAATATTCCTCCTAGTACATATTTATAATATCCAAAATGTCTAATACGATAAAACCCAGGCTCTACGTTAGTTCCTACCGTCCATTCTACAGTAGCCACACTATTTCCAGTAAAAAACGAAGTACGTTTCCATTTAAACCTGTAATAAGTAATTATACAGCATTAATATTATAAACTTATAACTATTAAACGTTGCAAAATCCATATGAAGCTGGAGTTGTCTTACGTAATATGTTATTATTACAGTGATTATAAACAATACATGTTAAATCTGTATCTGTATTCTGTATTCATACAATTTAGGTTTATTTTCTGATTCGACTTACTTAGTTTCCCAATTAGAATCAGTTGCAATAACAACCCATTCATCTTCGTTTATCATTTTTTCTATGGATAAAAATGTTTTTTCGTGCATGACATTGTTCCGAGGATGCCCTGCTACCTGCAATATATAAACAATTTAAATGTTGAAAACGATACTGGATAAAGACTATCTTACAAATTTAGCTCTAACTATATCGCCGAGTCTTACTGTCTTTGGAGGTTGCTTAACGCAGTCTCCAAAGTCAGAGTTCCATCCCGGCCAATCGAACACAACCGGCGGTATTAAGGATATCAAATTTTTTGATAAATCTGGAGGATTTGGTCCATAATCTATAGGCGTTTCCTAATAAATAAATTAGTTTAAGAGATAATATATCTATATACTATCTATATGTGTTATTGACATGTGAATTTCTTAATTGATCTTACTTTCATTAGCGAATTCACTAGATTGCTGTATAGATGCAAGTATATGTTGAGAGTATTAGGACCAAAAATTGTTGACGCTGCTTCATATCGTTGTAACTATAAGTTTTTATACCATAGATAAGGCAATTTTGTTTTATGGCATTATTATACCTGATACTCCTCCGGTGTAACTATGTAGTCGCTATAAACATTACTAAGACCTGCAATAATCACAGTGGTACGATCGGAACCACCATTTGCTTTAACTACTGTTTTTACAGCATTCTTTAGCCGCCGACCAGACATGGTTGTGAATTCACCTGGAACCGCAGTCAATACAACATCTCCTATGATTGCTATTTGAATGGAAACTATGCTTGGCTGCCATTCATAAGGAAACTTGATCTGAAAAAATTTTTATGTGAGCAAAGAAACGACGATATAAAAAGGATAAATTTGTGATAAACATTAAGATGGAAAAGGTGTCAATAGATACGTAACTTATAAAAGACTGGAATAATCTTGTCAAAAACATTCATAAATGTATGTCAATACTACAAATGTAAGAGCAATATATGCTCAGTTTCATATGAAATGCACGACCCACTAAAAATAAAGCTCCTTTTAACTGCACATCACAAGGCTGTTAGGCTTGCTTGGTGTCAAGAGCGGCAGCATTGGACTCAGCAATAGAACGACATTGTCTTCAGAGACGAATCAAGATTTTGTTTGCGGACAAATGATGGCCGTAGGAAGGTACGTCGATATTGAGGAGAAAGACGAAATCTAGAGTTTGTTGAACGACGCCATACAGGTTTAACACCTAGAGTTATGGTTTGGGGGGCGATTTGTTTCGGTAGAAGATCACCTCTTGTGTTCGTCTCAGGCACTTTAAATGCTCATCGCTAAATTCATAATGTCCTAAAACCGGTGTTAGTACCATTCATGCAGACGTTGCCTAACGGTATTTTCCAATTGGATAACGCACGTCCACACATACTGCAAATATTACCAGAACGTCCCTTCAACAAGCAAAATTGCAAATGTTGCCCTGGCCTGCACGATCACCGGACTTATCGCCGATCGAACATCTTTGGGACATGATGGGTCGGTGACTAAGATTATTGCCAAGAGCTCCTAACAACTTAGACGAGCTGAGACACCAACTTGAGGTTATATGGAACGAGATACCCCAGGAGAACACACATCACTTGATAGAAAACATGCCACGACGAGTAAATGGTTGCATTGCTGTTCATGGCGATGTTATAGTGTTACACATCGTTAATTTTTTTTTTGGTTGTTGTTATTATTTTCTTATAATTGTTAATCTTTTTTTATGAAAACCTGATAACTTCATACACAATGATGAAACAAAGCAAAGCAAAGCTTTATTTTTAATGGGTGGTGCATTTTATATTGTATATATGTTAATTTTGAGATTTTCGCGGGTGTTGTATGCTGTGATTGCTTTCCAGGAATTCTTCCGCGCAGCAACTTCTTGGTCCTGGGACGGACCGGAGTGGTTGTCTTGGCGACGTTTCGACAAAGTTACATTTATCATCTTCAGGTCTTGTCTTGTCGCATAACTTTCTGCTAGTGCTTCTTGTAATACGAGTGTCGTGTGTTGAGCCGGAATAAGATAGGTGGGATGGGAGACATGGAGCTGCCTTTGGCAACTCCCCAATTCTTAAATATGTATGTGTATACAGGCTGATTCAAAAGGTGTGGTTCAAACTTAAGGGTGTGACGTGGGATGCTACACAAAGCAAAAAATGTTAATAAACTAATGTGTTATTTGCAACCGTTATCTAGTTACAGAGGATTTCTTTGTTTTTATCATTGTTCTGTTAAATCAAGTCATAATAGGAAATAAGTCAAACAAAAGCTAATTTGTTACGACAGAAGGTGTTTTAAGCTTGAATTATTGTTGTTTTCTAAGTGTGGTGATGATGGAGACTTTTTCTGCACGTGAATATGCAGAAATGCATTTTGTATATGGCTATTGCAGCGGGAATGCTCGTGCAGCTGTGGTTAAATATCGGAGAAGGTATCCTCACCGGCGACAGTTTGACCACCAAACATTTGAACGGTTACACCGAAATTTGTGTGAAAGAGGTATGGGAAGAAATAACGTGGACAATAATGCTGACATTATTAGCGCATTCCAGCAAAACCCATCAACGAGTTTCTAGGCAATATGGTATTACCCAGTCGACAATTTGGCATACATACATTAAACAGAAACAACTTATATCCCTACCATCTACAACATGTACAAATCTACATTATGGTGATAATTTGAGGTGCCTACAGTTTTATCAATGATTGGTAGATGTTACCGCAAACAATCCAGAATTTTTCACATTCTCTGGGCGGATTAATCGCAGTTCACATGGAATGGTATCAACAACTGGCATAATATGCATCACTGGGATTTCGAAAACCCTCAGTCTACATTCACAACTGCGTTTTCAACAACGCTTCAGTGTTGTTAACGTTTGGGCCGGTACTGTAGGCGATCATGTTATCGGACCTTATATATATTTGTTATGTAATACCTTGCCGGAACTATTAGAAGATGTGCCTCTTGATATGCGAAGGTCAATATGGTACCAGCATGACGGGGGACCGTTGCACAATTCACGGAAGGTTAGAGATTGGCTAAATCATAACTTCCCACAACGCTGGATTGGCAGAGGAGGTCCAGGCAATCTGGCCGGCTCGTTCGCCTGATACTACTCCACTAGATTTTTGCTTGCGGAGTGCATTAAAGGAAAAAGTTTATGCAACGGAAATTCAAAACGGGGATGATTTAGTTAATCGAATAAATGAAGCTGTTGCGGATATTCAAAAAGATCCTCAACAGTTGAGGAATGTTCGAGATTCCCTGCGTCGGCGTTGTCAACTTTGTATACAAGTACAGGGTGGACATTGTAAACATTTGTGATTATTTTTAATTTTTCTTGTAATTGTATATGTTGTTTATTAAAAATAAAAATTTTGTTATAGCGAGAAAACAATTGTGATTCGGATATGAGATTGTTGGCATTTGTTATTTATTTTAACATCACCATTACACCTTAACGTATGGACCACACCTTTTGAATCACCCTGTATACATATAACTAATCCTTTAAAAATCAGAAGTTGAAATTACTTTCAAATAAACCAAAGGCGATACGAACTTCATATATGTAGTCATACTTGGCTTAATTTCGCACGTAAGACTAATAGAGTAAACTAAAAAACTAACCCGATATTGACTACATTTGTGTCACAATAATAAAAAGAAATTATTTGAATTTACATCTAATGTTTTCTCCTAAAACCTCTTGGTTAGAAATTAAAGCCGCTATGATTTTTTGAAAATGTTGAAAGAATATTGGATAAAACAAACTTTTAGGATAGCTGTTAGATGCTGATAGATACGAAAATAATTGAGGTTAAAATAACAAACAATTTCTAAGGTTTACAAAAAAGTTTCAAAACCTGCTGCAAAGATTTTTGTCAAATTTCATCTAATTTCTGAAATATGTTTTTAATTTGACTCACTCCCACCGACACTTTCTGTGAAATTTTAAAGAAATCTATTTTATCTATTTTATGTCACCAGGCTTGTTATCCTGTGTAGATGTATGTTTAATGAAAAATACGGTTATTTAAACCTTAAAAAGAATGTTCTTCAAAAACTACATTAAATATGGTACTGAAATTGCGTTAGATAATAGAAAATTGCCAGGTTTATAACATACGATTTGTTCATTGCCTCAAACGGTTTCTGAGGCCTTCTGTGAATCAATCAATTACTATACTACATGTTCATAAGATAAGCCTCTACGTCTACATACGATATAAGTAGAAGATGTACATGTAGAAATTACAGCCCGTGTATGTTCAATAGGTGTCTTTCACATTCAAGTTTTATAGAGACGCGTTGTATAAACATAACTAACTTAAGCTGCTCAAAAGTTCTATTTTATCTGTAAATTATGAATATTTTGCAGAATACCGTTTTAAAAAGCACTAACTGTTTAATTTGAGATTCTTTCAGGTTGCGTTGCGTTGCACCATAAATTTGCTCTATATCATGTTTTGCTTGATTCTTACGCAATTTTTTTGTATTCAATATTTTCATAAATATTTTGCATAAAAATATAGTAAACAGTATAAGTATCAATTTTTGAATTACTTGTAACTTTGTTTAAATTCGAATCGTATTTACATAAATAATGTTGAGACACCCCTGCGGCTCTTGAAATACACGCTAAAACTTGTTTAAATTTCATATTTCGCCTTCTATTCAGATAAATGATATTAAAACTACCCCCGCAGGCATTACAGCTACTAAAATACACTTGACATTCCTAAATAGGAACAGTATCTGTAAATGTTATGTTCTATTATGTAACTATCTGCTTCAAGGGCTTAACAACAATTTGAAAAATATAAGTGATTCCAGCTTGAGATTATTCATATCTAATGAAACAATAAAAATAATTTACTTTCGTGAATACTCAGAGACAGTTTGCAGTATGGGAAAGTCTTAGCGAATGGTTCCGCTGGTTTTTATTTCCTATTGGTCTAGTTATCTGATCTTAAAGGGATGCCGAAGCGGCATTGCAATCAAAAATACAATGTAACTTTTTCCATCGACAAACCATTATGTTTCCTTGTCCGCCTAGAAATCGAACTGCAACCAATGTGAAAGACAGTATGTATAATATACGATAAAGTAAATTGGTAACAGAGTCTTGGCATTGTTCTGACTATGTGAAAATTTGATACATTTTTAGGTTGGGCTGTTGCTGTATGATCCTATAGGATGCTAAATTGTAATATGGTGAACGGATTTTACTAAATTAATCCCACATATGTCGCAGATTGATTTTATCGTATTTTTACATTACTTTTGGCAATCTTCTGTTACAAGTTCTTGTGATTTTTTAGATAATTTGTCGCCTTCTTTCTATCTTCGATATATTGTGCACTAGTTATTAAAGCCGCAAGTGGAAAGGTCGTTATTAACGTAGCTTCCATCCTTACGCAAGCAAAATATGTCAAAACTGTAACATGTTTTACATCTTGTACTGTTTTCAGATGACGGATGAATAAAATCACTTTAAAATTTTCAGACCGATTTGATTGATGATAGTGGGTTTATTATTAACTTTTGATAAATTACATTGGGTTTTCCACTTTCAGTTTTTGTCTTGTTGAATCTATGCAATGCACTGCGAAAATAATTGAAATAGTAATAAAATATTCTATTTTAGAAATTGTTAAAGTAGCTTTTTTAAAATGGTAATTTCATTTCTACAATGCAACACAACACAATAAAGAGGTACATTTGGTTCTGTCGCTATTTATTACTGCACCATGTAAGTTTTTATATGCCATTAATTTAAAATTCAAATGTAATATTTTTCAGAAACACTCGGAATAAACAACTTTACCTACATTTTGTAATATTAAAGAAATAACCTTAAGTGGATGCATCTTATTTTGTGTAGCACAATAACGAATGTAAATAATTTAAACTGAAACATTGAGTGCTGCGGAAGATTTGTACAAGCTGGAAAGGTGAACGTAGCAATCAATTCTATAATGCTTGTCATAACCCGCTTGCCTTTAATCATAACAACATTGCCAAAACTTCAAAATACTTCATTTACAAAATAAACTTGACAAAAAAACGTATACCTAAATAGTAAACGTCCAAACCGGGAAGAAAAATTTATCCAGCGATAAATGTAAGTTGGTGGATTAAACATATAGGTTTATTAACTTCTAGCATTACATTCATTTTTTACAACATTTTATATACACTGGCGAGAAAAAAACTGGGCCACTTTAATATTATCAACCATAGTGCACTAAATTTGTTCGAAACTACAACTATTCAATGTTTATGTAGTAACCTTAGTGACATGTGAAATAATAAAAAATTATTTTATCTGTGAATTTACACTTAAGTACATAGGTAGATGTTCATTTGAATTCATGTTTGTTCCTTTTATCAGTTCTTTGAGTTAATTTTGATTGTTGTGATACCGTATCATTTTTCATATTTCACGTTTATTAGTGTTATGAGTAAAATGAACGTTTAAACAACAAGGACATCTCAAATGATTGCTCTGGTTGAAGATGGATGAAATCAGCATTATGTTGCCGTTCCGGTGTTCAACGAGTGTGCTAAAGGTACCAGGAGACGGATTTACTTAGAAGAAGGTCAGGATTGGGACAAAGAACGGCCACCTCAGAGTGAGGTGGCCATTTTATTGTTACGTACTACTGCAGTTACGCTAAAAAGTTGTCTGTGGGAAGTATGCGGTACCAATATTAGCGAGTAGTAAGAAGAAGACTTCTAAAAGCCCATTTAAAAACGTACAAGCCAGCCGCAGGGCCTAAATTTCTCAGAAATCATTGAGTAGGCAGGTTTAATTTTGCTGGCGTGCTGTAGTCTTTAAGGCTTAGTCAAGATTTTGTTTATACGGTACTTATGGTCGATATCGAATGTGGCGAATACCAGGAGAACTCTACGCACAATACAATTTCTCTCATCGGGTCCGTTTTCCGGGAGGGAGTTGGTCTTTGTTGATGGAAGTTCATTGACAGCAGTTCGATATATGGCAGATATCCTCCAAGCGTATGCTATATTTAGAAGCCCAACACCCTTACCTAGTAACTTGAGAGAGCTTAGAACAGCACTTACAGAAGAATGGAACATCCCGCAAGAATCATTCAGAAGATAATTACAGGAATGAACGCAAGAATGCAAGCAGTTGTAGGAGCAAGACGAGACATCACTTCCTGTTAAAACTACATTTTTTTTTGATTTTTGTTCGTTAAATAGAAACTGGAGCTTTATACATGAGAGCTCAATATATAAGTCGTAAAAAACCTAACAGGTAGATGGTAGTTTAATATAGTTTCTAACGTATTATAATATATTGAATTTGAAAATATATGGATTATTTTAAGTACTACTTTTTTTTTCTTGCCAGTGTATTTTGTAAGAAATGTAACTTTTAGAGATGTGATTTTATTGATTTGCTTTACTTTATCTAACTGGATGAGTATTTTATTGAAAATACAAATGTTTAGGATTAACCTAATAGATCATATCATGATAATTTAACACCTTTATTTACATACAGTTAGAGCACTCTCAGAAAGTAGTCCATATTTACCTATTATGTTTAGTTTTAATATTCACTTACCCTACCAGTAGCGAGAAGAATGGGCTTTGGATAATGACAGGCAATATCTTCTTTGGTAGGCGCCGCAAGAAAATTTCTTATGGTATTCCATAACATATTGTCGATTACAGTGCCCTGCTTAAAATCAAATTCTCCTGGACCATCAGTAGTACCGGCACCAAAACTATATCCCATAGCGGGTAAACAACCATGAATCTACAACAGTTATGGGTTATTTAGCAAAGGAATGCCATTTTCCGCTTTTTAGTTTTAAGTAAAATTTATTATTACTACACTGTTTTCTAGACCTTAGACAACTGTTATTATTAAACCTGAAATATTTTAAATACAGTAAAAGAAACACACTGCTCCCACGTGTTTCAAGAACCTTGTCAAGTTCAGAATTTTTGTCAGCTGTCAGAAATCGATGTATCTGTCTTCCATATGTTAATTCTGTATTTGATACAGATAGTGGGGTCACTTATCTCAAATATCTCTGTATCCTAAATCCTGTGCTATTAGAAATCAGATTTGAACCCCTATTGGTATGTATTTGTATGCCGAGCCAGTACAGATTTCAATGTAAACGTTATGTAGCTGAATTAATGCATGGCAAGATTCAGATCCTTCAACTAAAATATTACATCCCCGGCCGGAATCTTAGTCAAAGACAATCAATATTTACGTGATCACTTGTATGCATATTTACAAAATAAATACCTTCCATCTCCACACATCTTATTTAATTATTAATGAATTATAGTGTCTACTCAAATAACCTGTGACCCAGAAGCCATAAACAGTAACACATAACAGCAAATATTGGAAGCCAATAGAATACAAATGAAGACATTCACAATTACTGACTCTAACAGTGATATATAAATTCGAATTATTCAGAATAATCATGTATAAAGAAAAGAGGTTTTTATCCCATGATTTGCTCTTTAAAAAGTGTGTATTAAACTTGTATGCATGGAAATGTTGGCAGGCAACTTAGCAAAATTAAGCTACAGTTACCCACTATTATTAACAGTTATCTTAGGGAGCTATTATAGAAGAGGCTACATAAAAATTATCAAACACGATATAGATACTAAACTGACGAAGATACCACGTCAATGCACACAGAATTACCTTCTCGGTTTTCATAAATTCCTCTTAAAGTAATTAATGTTTGTAGCATACTAATGTCTGAAAATTGTGTAGAGCCACTGTCATCATGTCAGAGATTAGTTCGCAAAATAATCTCAGGATTGCTTAATACAATTCCGTCATACTTTCAGCAAGTACTATAGATTAGAGTCTGCTATAAGCGGCTTAAGGCTTAATCAACGCCCGAGTTTACCATTGTGCTATGCATACAAAAACGTTTCATAATTATTAAAAAGTTAAGGTCCTGTTTATAATTTTGTTTAATTTAAGATAATTTGACATGTATAGCAATCAATATATAAAGCAAACTACATGTTATGCACCGGTTGTTTCACGAATACTAAGACAAGCTTATTACCGCCATTGCTATCATAGTAAACCCATTAAGCAAAGTTGAATGATGAACACTGTATTGGAGTAACTCACAACTTATCTTGCTGTAGCACTTCCTGTAAAACTTCATATAATATCAACCTGCGTTTTTAAAATATCTAGGTGCACTTTTTTTAGCATGCACCTTGTCCTTTTTTCCTTTTTATAAGTACACTAAAACATTGCTTATTTTACTTAATATTAAAATTATTAAACAATAATTATGTAGGTAAATAATAACGTAGTCGTTATTTTTATAGGTTATGATTTACTAATTATATGAGTTTAAACTACATTCTTTAGGCAACCATCCACCTTTCAAAATATTCACGAATAGGCCTTGATAATTTTGAAGTCTGTATTAGTAAACCACAACTTATAATAGTAAAAATGTATTTTTTGTAAGTTTCTTCGTCAACGAAGATAATTATTTTCCTGAAATATTATCTGTTGTTACAAATAATTGTGGGCAAAATGTATTTCGCTAATCAAAACCGCTTTCAGCAAACTAGCGTACTAGGTTGAGCTGTGTAAGGATGATTTTTCTGCTTATGAAACGCCCCAAACTTCCCCATATCGAAAGCTTAAGCGAATTCTCTTAAGTGTCGAATATGAATTCTCATATGTCCCCATGTAATACGTTGACCAGCTCATTTTCACTTGAAGTTAAACGGCCAGATTTAAGAAAATTTATAAAATGCCCACATTTCTTAAATTAGATTCAATTCTAGTGATGGATGATCTATAGTGTGGAAAGGGATCAACGCGTTCTCTAAAAAGCAACTAATCGTGGTTACTCATGGCTCTTGTAAAATGTATATATTACAAACATATCGGAACCTTGTATGATACCGAGCTAACAAAACTAATACAGAACACAACTCACTACCACAAAATACTGGAAAAGTAGCATACCAATATTATTTTAATGTTATTCATCGAGAAAGGTATCCAGCAACCCGAAAATAGCAGATATATATACATATATATATATGTTGGTTTTGAGGATTCCGCGGGTGTTGTATGCTGTGGTTGGTTTCCAGGAATTCTTCCGCGTAGCAACTTCTTGGTCCTGGGATGGATCGGGCTGGTTGTCTTGACGACGTTTCGGCAAAGTCACATTTGCCATCTTCAGGTCTTGTCGGATAACTTTCTGCTGATGCTTCTTGTAATACGACTATTTATCAACAAACTAAAACGTTCGAAAAATTGAAGACACATCTTCAACTAAGTAATTCCATCCACCCGTTACTTTGGCAAACTGTGGACCAGCTGAGCCAGTTCAGGGCTGAAACCAACACCACCCTGACCACTAACAAACAAAAAGAAAAATTCAAACGGCTCCAATCAGAACAGAAACCAGCAAACATCACTGAAAAGCCACAGTCACCGAAAGTGGTCTACAACCTTTCAAGTCACCAACTGGATGAAGCTGCCCAAAATGTCCTAGCTAAAGGATTTAACTTCGCAGTTGCCCCCAGCCACCTACCTGTCGAGGACATAATTTGTGGAGTTGAATCAGCCGTCTCAGTACTAGACAAAACCACAGCTGAAATTATACGGCAAGATGTTTCTCATGTCTTACGAACCTCCAAACCACCAAAAAAAAACATACCACGCGAAGAAAACCAAGCTCTACAGCAACTAAGGAAGAATGAAAACATCATCATACTACCTGCAGACAAAGGCAACGCAACAGTAGTTATGGACACTGTGGAATACAACTCCAAGATAAACTCTCTACTACAAGATCCAGCCTACCAGCCCATCACCACGGATCCTACCACATACCTAGAGAAAACTACAAAAAACAAGAGCAAACAGAGGCCGATCGCCGAAGACATACAACGACAGCTGATACCCAGGGAGAAATCATCCAGATGTCCAAAACTCTATGGGCTACCAAAAGTACACAAACCAGGAGCACCTCTCAGGCCAATTGTCAGTTCAATAGGATCCCCCCTACAACAGCTGGCAAGATACCTGGCAAAACATCTACAACCTCATACCGAAGAAGCCGCATCTTACGTTAAGAACGCAAGTCATTTCGGCGATTTACTGAGGAAGGAAAAAGTAGAGTCAGGCTGGTTACTAGTAAGTTTCGATGTGGTGTCACTGTTTACCAACGTTCCCGTAGAAGAATTTCTGGACATAATCAAACAGAAATATGATCCACCAGCCCACATAATGGAATTGACAAAACACTGCCTCAAGAACACATACTTCCTGTACAACAACCAACGGTACAAGCAAATAGAAGGTGCACCAATGGGCTCTCCGCTATCCCCAGTCATAGCGAATCTATTCATAGAAAACCTGGAACAAAAAGCACTAGAAACAGCTGCACACAAACCCAAACTCTGGCTACGATATGTGGACGACACGGTTGTTATTTGGCAACACCTTAACAACTTCCTGGACCACCTAAATAGTCTCCACCCGAAAATCAAATTCACGATGGAAATGGAATCAGAAAACCAACTACCGTTCCTGGATGTTTTGGTCAAGAAGAAATCAGACGGAAGCCTGGGCCACACGGTGTACTGGAAACCCACTCATACAGACCGCTATCTCAACGCGGAATCACACCGTTCTCTCGTTCTCAACGACTCGCAGACCCTGAAAACGTAGACCAAGAAATGAAGAAACTTCGAAAAGCTCTGCGACAAAATGGCTTCAAGAACCAGACCATCAATGATACACTTAAGCCCAGCCAAGTTAAGCCACAGGATGAAAAAGAAAAACCTGCATCCAAAGCCCACCTGCCTTACGTCAAAGGAACAACAGACAAAATCTCTAGAATTCTACGAAGACACAATGTGGAAACTACATTCACAACAAACAGAAAGATCAGCTCCATTCTACGAAACCCCAAAACAAGGATACCTCTGGAGAATCAAGGTGTCTACGAAATTCCTTGCCAGGACTGCGATCAAACATACATAGGTCAAACGAATAGAAGAGTCAATGTGAGAAAAGAAGAACACGAGAATGCCGTACGAAAGAACGAGAAGACTTCATCACTGGCACAACACGTAAGCACATCATTTCACAAAATTGCTTTCGAAAACACCAAAGTACTGGCCAGCATAGGACACCTGAAATCAAGAATAATAAGGGAAGCAATAGAAATCGAGAAACACCCAAGAAATCTAAATTATCGTGATGACACCCAAAGACTACCACCCGCTTGGAAACCGGTTCTCGCCAAAAAACAAATACACTACAGAAACCAGCAAGAAAATACAAATACACCTCAACAAAATCAGAACATTCCAGCTATAGCCGGTCCCGTCACACGCAACCGAGCGCGAAATCAACAAAGCGCAACCACACGGAACGGCCAAAGTTCGTGCAGAATTTGAAAATAGGCTGTATTATTGTTTACAAAACAACGGAACCCACTTTGAACATTTACTTCATTGACATTTTTAACAAATTTGTAGTTCAACAAAAGTTTCATTAAATTTTCCTTTTAAGGTAAGATTTCAGAATTATTGATTCACCCTATACAATTATTATTTATACCATTGGATAGCATTTTTTATAGGCTTTTCAATGATGTATCACAAGCAGGGGTTTGCTATTTAAACTTTTTTAGTTGGGGAAGGAGGGGCCTAGGGGGTTGATGGGGCTGAGTTCTCTTTTATGTCATTTTAGTTCCCAATTTTTATCCTACAAACGGTTTTGATCATTTTTTGATATCATCTTTCGTTTGTGATATGACTGATATATAGCCCATCCCATTGTAAGTTTTTAAATTGTCACACTGTATATATTTCGTATGGCAAGTAGTTAAACTGATCACGAAAATAATAACAAATACAATTAATATCTTTTTGCAGATGATCAATAGTGCTTTAGATAGAAAATCTTCTATAGATGCTGTGTTGTGCTATGACAAGTGGTAGCGCAAACCCTGGAGTATAACAAACAATTATACACACATCAAAATGGTCTAGGGGACAAAC